>SNQJ01S0204336.1:0-10528 GCA_010110895.2 Picea sitchensis
ATCATGATTGATAAGGTGAACAAATGGATTAAATTCAAAGTGGTCCCCTTATGGTGAAAGCCCTCACGGGAAGACGCTTTGCGGATTGAGTTATCCTAGAAGAATGGTTGGAGGACCCATGCTTGTATGTGGAATAATGAGATGAAGATAAAGGAAATTGTTGGTGAAACTATCCTAGATGGATAGTTCTTTTCATTCCATTTCTGGTGGTATGTGGAATGTCACATAACTCCTCATGGTTTGAGAGTTATGGCCTTATGAAGATGAATGACCCCCACATGAAGGCTTGAAGCCCCCAAGTTCAAAGAAGTCAAAGTGACCTAAAATAATAAATCATTATTTAAATGATAAAGTAAAGTGACAAAGTCAAGGTGGATTATTTAAATAATAAAAAGAAGTGACAAATCAAGAAATGATAAAGTAAGGTGACAAAATCAAGAAGGAATATTTAAATGATAAAGTATTGGAGAACTTTCTATTTATGGAAAGTGGTTAACCCTAAAATAAGGAAAATAGGTTAAGTGACCTAGAAATGGGTTAAGTGAAAATAAGGGAAAATAGGTTAAGTGACCTAGAAATGGGTTAAGTGACCTAGAGGAGAAAGCAACAAGATAGCAATGGTCTCTTATCATCCTTTTGTATTTAAATGGAGAGCCTTGTGAGAAATGACCCTTTGAGCATTGATGGAGAGCTTCGAGCATTTTGTGTGGAAAACTTGATCATATTGAATATTCATAGGTTAACAGGTAACTGTGCAAATGATAAGTCTAAGACAAATTTCATAGGTAAGGTGAATAAAAGAGGGTCAGAATTCAAGGAAGGACAAATTCTTTTCATGATGCTTTATAAGGTATTTTATTTACAAAGTCATTCAATATTTTCTAATAATTTTTTATATAATGATCTCGTGATCAGGATACGCGTCTCCATCGGGAGGTGCAAAATATCCAAGTATTAGTGGTAAAAAATTCATTCAGGGTCGTTGTAGTTTTGGAGATACACTCCATGGAAAATAGGGTTTAGGCTAGTCCTGGAACTTGTCTAAAGAGGTGTTTCTGTGCAAAAACGCCATAACTTCTTCCATAATGCATCCAAATTCTGTGAATCCAATTGTGTTGGTTATATTACATTCCATAGTATTGTGTGTAATTGTTTCATATTGATTCAACAAATATTCCATTTTAGAACTTCTACAAGGTCTCTCTCTCCTCGATATGTCAATTCAACAAGCTATGGAATTTTGCTATAAATCCTTTTTTTGATATGTTCCAAGTAGTGAAACATGGAGGAATTGCATAAACACATTAAAGAATATTGTGTATCATTTTCGACATTTATTTATTACAGGTACAAAGTAAGGATTATTTCAAGTTAGGGTTGTTGACTAATCCAAAAACTAGTCATATGAGACTAATGATTGATAGAGCTGGCATACATGAGGTGTATAGTTGATGATTTTGGTACATATTGATGAGTAATTGTTGATGCATAGTTGAAACATGATTGGTATATACTTGGTACATGTTTGGATGCACTTTTATGGCAATGTGTTGATTATAGGTTGTTTGGCATAGGTTGGTTTGTGGTTGATGCACTTGTTTATGGTACGTATTGATATCTGTTGAGGATTTTTTGTCTCATCTCATTTGGTGTTGAGGTTGTAAGTTGAGTTTTTCATTATAGAGATGGTGCTCTTGCATATTTGTACCTATTCATTTGTTGTTGAAAACCCTCGGCACAGGTCTTTAATAAAAAGAAAATTGTACATACATCTTGTGTTCTTTGTGTTCCTTTTGTGGTGATGACTTGTTGATGATATATTGTTGATATATGTTGTCAATATGTGTTCACATTGAAATTGGTTATAAATGAAAAAATGAGTAATGAGTTATTGGTGATTGTTAAATAAGGAGTTTTGGGGAAAAGAGCCCCACACTATTCACCCCCCCCCCCAGAAGTTGGTGTGTCTAACACTATATAAGAGAAGTCCTTCACCAGAAGCCTTAACAAGATTGAAGGAGATCCATAGACACACAAATGGATGATGAAATACCAATCCTTGATGAGGAAAATCCATTCCTACTTTGAGAATATAAATGAGAGTGTATTTGAAGACAATGGGGTTAACTATTTAAAGGCAACCAATATGGATCGGGCCCGCTAAAGAACAAGTCAAAGCTCTGTAAGCTCAAAGGGAAGGGAAATAAGAATGATGCATTGGTTTCAAGACCATTCTTAGTGGACTCTCAAGCCTGGCTACAAAGAAATCATGGAACAATGCACTTATGCCAAGTATCTATGGCTAAAGCTGGTGGAGACATATCAAAGCAAGAAGGAGGAAGAAGATATTGAAGAATTCACTCATCAAGATTATCAAAGGTAAAGAATTCAAAGACTCTTGATTGCAATGATTCAAAATGTGATGATGTTGAATTTTATCAAGGAAGAAGATGATCTAGAAACTTCTCAGAAGTTTGATGGAAATTATCCCATGGAAAGAATAGAAGAAGATCTATTAGAACTCAAAAGAAGTTGAAGAGGGTTTATATGATATAGAAGTGATCATTTCTATACACACTATAAATATCTTTGATAACACTAAGAATTTTCTTAGGAGAATTCAAAGGCATATCTTGAAGTTAAAGGGAATTCTCAAGGAACAAGAAGAGAGAATTAAGACCAATTAGAAGAAAAGGAAGAAGAGATCACAAGACTAAAGAATGAAAGAGGATATGAAGGTAGATGATGAGATTAGCAAAAAGTTTTGGCATTATTCATTTCACAACCAAATCAAAAGAAGCTTAAAAGGTGAAGGACTTTTGAAGAACTCAAATTACCCACAAGAGTTATGTGATAAGTTAGAAGATGAAGTTGTTGACCTTAGGAAAGAAGGTATAAAAGTCAAACAAATTTTTGAATAGCTCACAAATCTTGGATGAGATATTGGAAAGCCAAATATCACCATATGATAAATAAGGTATTGGATACAAAGAAGAAGATACACATGTTGAAGCTAGCACCTCAAAGAAGCATGAGGTAATTCCACCAAAGAAGGAATACAATGTTGAAAAGAAACCATCTACACAAGGCAAGGAAAATTTCAAAAAAGAACAAAAAAGCGGAAGACATCAAGAAGTTATCTTTAGGACACCACCAAGTAAAAGGTATGAAAGTACTTTTCATGGCCATTGTTATTCATGTAGTGAATATGGTCACAAATCTTTGAATGCAGATCTTATGAAAGAAGATATAATGGAATATTTCATAACACCAGGTGTTGATATGTGATCAACTAGACACATTGTTGTTCATTGTAACACCATGAGGTGCTACAACTATAGTGGATTTGACCACAAACCCCATGAGTGTTGAACACATCTAATAAACTCTATGATGAGGAATTCAAATAGCATGGCTAGAATAAGTAACGAAGTAATTAAGGGAGACATCTTTGAAAATATGGATGCTTAGAGCTCGTGCTCCGAGGAGCGACACTCACAAAAGGTGAAGAAGATAAAGCATCCGTAATAGAATGAAAGACCTAAGGAAGTTCAATTGTGTTATATATACTAATGCATAATGCAAGTGGGTGACAAGTGGTATCAATCGCGATACATACCAAGGATGATCTTGTATAGGTCGCTATATTATGTGATTTGTCCAGGAAGATTCATGTATGTGGTGAAGCCTAAGGAAAAGGATTATGCACAGGGATTACAGTTTGATTTGATGGTATAACTCCCAGGATAAAAGATTCCATTACGGTTTATTATTATAGGTTCCGACAATCTCCATTTGTATGTGGCTTTCATGATTCTATATTGATTATGTAAGGTGATTATATAAAATAAAAATACAAGTAATGGAACTAAGCCATGAGTATGGATTGATGCATTTTATGTTGAAGAACAATGTTGGTTATGACATTGAGGTTATGACACCTTGTTATGTGATATATCTTGATGATTTATTGGAATATTACTTGTTGGAAAGCTTTGATTCATGCATTTGGCATATGGATGGGCTACACATTGGGACATGTGGTTGGTGAGTCAATGAGGTGATCACAGTTTTACATCATTGATGATTCATAGCTTGATCTATAGATTTTGATACATGTTTAGTACACTCATAAATGGCATATGCTTGATGATACTCATGTTGTTGGTATTACTTGATTATCACAACAATTGATATTTGTTTGATACATGGTTATGATACTGGGTTCATGATGGAGACATATCACAGTGATATGACACATGGTTGGTATATTGGTAGATGCACATCTTGGCATATTGATAGAGGCATATGATTTATTACATTCCATGGATGATATATTTTGGCAATATCATGGATGTTGATGTACATGGTTGATGTGCATTGGTGTTGTGCATGATGAGCACACATTTTTGTACAGGATGTGCTTGGTTGATATTTTTCTCATGAATATTTTTCACGGTTGACATATATATTTTTCTTTCATGATTCTTGGTATATAGTACGAGTTTACGGGTCGTAAGGATTGTTATATGTTAGCACATTGTTCATCTCGGAGAATTATGGGAGGCATACCCATAGGGGGTACGGCCTTCTTCCCATGATTCCCACGAGGATATATTTACCCATGCATACCTAGAAAATAGCCATTTATTTGAAGAAATATACTGGAGGCATAATTCCAAGAGGAGTGATGGTCACAAGGGGAGTATGTTCTATGTATTTTCAAGATTACATCAGAGTGATATCCCTTGTTCAAATGGGTGGAAGATTATTCATAGGAATATCGAAGACACTCAGACAGGGGGAGCAACCACAAAGGGATATACCCTTTTCCATCGATGTCAAAGGAGGAGCAGTCAGTCGCATTGATGATTGATGATTATTGATTAGAGATAGTCACATTTGGGAGATAGTCACATTGACTATTGATGCAGAGCATGCCTTATCTACATGTTGACATCAATATTGGTACTTCCATCAATGCCAAAGGGGAGATTGTTGACCGCTGTTGTCATCGATGCCAATGTAGATTGATTGATGTCAAGTGATTCATTGATGCTAAAGGATTGATTGATCTATGATTGATGTAATGTAATATGTATTTCCTTGATGATAATGCATAGAGGAAGATTAACGCTATTTCCCATTGATCTCGATGAAGATGGATTAATGAGTCGTCATTGATATGATGAATATGGATCAATGAGCCTTTCTATCGGCTACGATGAATATGGATCATGTGGTTTCATTGGTAAATGATAGATTGTTTTAAAAATGTATATATGACTCATCATTTGTCTTATCATGATGATAAGGTGCACAATCGATGAACTCCAAAGTGGTCCCCGTGATGGTGAAAGCCCTCGAAACATACTCTTTGCGTATTGAGTTATCCTAGAAGAATGGTTGATGTGACCAATGTTCTCATTATTTTCTTTATCATGATTGATATGCAATGGATGAACCCAAAGCGGTCCCCGGCGCAGTCCCTCACGAAGATGCTTGTGGACCGAAGTTATCCTAGAAGACGTGGTTGATAATTCCATGCTCATTATTGTCTTATCATGATTGATAAGGTGCAATAAAATGGATGAACTCCAAAGTGGTCCCTCATGGTGAAAGCCCTCACTGTGAAGACGCCGATTGAGTTATCCCAAGAGAATGGTTGGAGGACCCATACTAGGTTGCTGTGGAATAATGAGATGAAGATCAAGGAATTGTTTGTGAAACTATCCTAAATGGATAGTTCTTATTGCCATGGCGGGTAGGTGGAATGTCACATAAATCCTCATGGTTTGAGAGTTATGTCCTTACAAAGATGAAGGACTCCCACATGAAGGCTTCTTGAAGCCCTAAGGTCAAAGAAGTCAAAGTGACTCAAAAGAAGAAACCGCCATTTAAATGATAAATTAAAAGTGACAAAGTCAAGGTGGATTATTTAAATAATAAAGAGAAGTGACAAAATCATGAAATGATAAAGTATATGACAAAATCAAGAAGGAATATTTAATGATGCATTGGAGAACTTTTTATTTATGGAAAGTGGTTAACCCTAAAATAAGGAAAATAGGTTAAGTGACCTAGAAATAGGTAAATTGGCCTAGAAATGGGTTAAGTGGGTTAAGTGACCTAGAGCATTAAAGTATAAATAGCAATTTTCTCTTTGTTGAGAATCCTTGTGGATCAATGGTGAGCTCTTGTGAGAATATCTTTGAGTATTGATGGAGACATTCTTGTGAGAGCTTCTTGAGATTTTGGTGTGGAAAACTTGATCATATTGAATATATTCTTGCTAGGTTAATGAGGTAACCAAATGATATCTCTACTGGCCTCATAGGAAGGTGAAGTAAAGAAGGTCTAATTCAAGGGAGGATAAATTATCATGATGATTTCAAGGTACAGTTAGCACCAGAGTCAAATTCCCTTATTGCAAGTTGAAGTTGGTAAGCCCAAGCACGCATCGTGATGGATATTTCGAAAGTATGAGTGTTTTGAAAGGTCGAATGAAAAACTCTAAATGATAATATCCTCACTCAAAAAAAAGGGCTAACATGTAACAACAAATAAGGTCTTGACTAATTTCAACTAGTAGTTTGGGAGTAAATATGGATAGAAATAAGACTTGAATGAGAGGAATGTAAGAGCTACTACAAAAATCATTGTGGTCCACAAAATCCTAAGGAAAAAAGTTTCTTAAAACAAGATCTTCTTTAAATTAGAAACTAAGGAGCTAAATAAACACCATGACATTAAAATGATTAAACATCCATCATATCATTACCAAAGTTATCCATATGAGCATTCAAATATGAACATTTAGAATTAGAACCAAATAGTCTGAAATAGGAGCTAACTTCTATTAGTAAAAAAGTACTAAGTCCAGTACATACTAGATCACAGTCACTTTATCAAAATATTACAGCTTCTTCGGAGCCTTGCTCTACCATCCGAACCAATAGCAGCTAACTGGCTCATTTGCAACAAGAAAGGAGGCAACATTTGGAGGTATGATCGGGCCTCTTTCTCCTTAAAATATCAAACATTTATTTATTCTAATAGCTAAGATAACAGCCTATGTTATAGAATAGGGAAGTGTTGGTGACTACTCCAATCATGCTTCTAACTGCTATGATCCTCTTTTGTTGCTCATCTCCTATTTTTTTCCATGTCCTTTTGGAGCTTGTAGTTTTCCATCATTAACTTATCAAAAAACTATTGGCTTAGTCCTCCTGGTAGATCCTTGGTGTTTGTTGGCTACTCCCTAGGGTAGCAATTTTGTGTAGCGCCCCCTAAAATGGAACAAGGAGAGAAGGTAGCGCCACTGTGTTACATATCTGCGGCTACATTTGTCCTCTGTTGCAATATTGAGTAACACTTGTGTTTGAACCTGCTCTCTGTAAGATGTTACACATCGTCTGTGGGTAGTGCTTATATGACAATTCTGCGTTCTGTAAAATATTACGCAGTGCCACCTACGTTGTGTCTGCATAAGGGTTTGGCTAGCTATGCCAAAAATGCAGCATCTTTGACTCCTAAACGTGTGTAGAGTTGCTTGTGTCCTTCCATGATGAAAAATCAATTTACTTAGGTGCTTTTACCACTGAGTGAAGCTATCACTAAGCAAAAAATTCCAAAATTCATATAGCTAAACACATAGAAGCCTGTATAGGTGGAAAAACTTAGTATGTGCATATCAGTTAACCTTCCCAAGAAGGAACAACTCTCAAAAATGGGGTTTACCACTACCAGCTACTTTATCATTTTAACACTTAGCCTCACACTCTTTCTGGTGGAAAGAGTGTCTCCAACTAACTCAATAGACTTCTTCTTCTTAGCACTGGTAGGCTTCTTTAGTATAGTTTTGCTCTCCTTAGCTACTAGTTTGTCATATTCAATGGAAGCCTCAACCAACACCTACAAATTATTTTGGGTTACTTCATCTTGGAAATGCTTCAGTTCTGCCTTTAGCCTTTTGTTCTGAGCCTGGAAATCCATGTTATGTCTGTAAATATTCTTCATCTGTTTACAAAGAGGTGGAGCCTTTCTCATTGTGAACCTTGCCAATTCCAGGTTATGGTCGTATCCAATCATGAGGTCATTCATTTGAGCCAAGTGGACCTTGTCTTCTTCTTTGAGACATGATATTTCTCTCCTTGCATCCCTAACCTGCTTAATAAGTCTTTTGTAGGTCTAGTTGTCAAGGGGATTGGGGACATGTGCAATATCAACAGGCTTCTTCTCGTCCTTTTCTTCCATCTGTATAGGATTTTCCTTGCATGTTTCATCAGTATTCTCAAAACCTTTTCCTTTATGCTTCTTCTCTTGCACAACAACCTTTTCTTTATTCTTCATAGGTTTTCTACAATCCTTCACAGGGATTTCATCTTCCCTCTCCAAAGGTATTTTGGTACCTTTACCCTTGATTTTATGTACAGGGGTTTCTTGTTTCTCTTCTACATCTTTCTCAATGCCTTTCCCTTTCTTCTTATGTGTAGGGGTTTCTGGTAAAGGTTGTCCTTTGAAATCCCCCGTAGGAATTGATGACCTAGTGAAAGGTCTTTTAACTTTGATTCCAACTACAGGATGAGGAGAGGGAAAGAGAAGCTTCTTCCCTTTTTTTGATGTCACCTTGGTAGAAGATGAAACTTATTCTAACCCTGGTGGAGGTGGTGGTGAGAAATCTCTATATGGGGAAGGACAAACTTCCTCCTCAGCTTCCTTGACCTACTTATTGATCTCTGAAACAGGGGCTCTACCCTTTCTCTTCTTGTTGATCGATGTTTTAGTACTGGTAGGTGATGAAGAGCTTGCAATATGTGATTGGGGGGTATGTGTTGGGTCCATCTTGAAGTGAGAAGTGACCAAAAAATTCTCCCAAGAGATCTATTTCTTTCCCAACTCTTCAGAGACATGCATCCTGATAAGTCTAGAGTGGAAAAGAATGGAGTCCACATCCTTGGATTTGGCTTGCACCCTATTTTCCATTTTACCTATACTTCTCAGCAGGTAATATGGAATATTCATCTGAACCTTACCAGTAAAATGCAACAACAACCTTATGTGGTAATGGCACAGGGTGTTAAATCTCCCTTCACAACTAAAATATCTCTGTATGATTTTAAACATTCTGTCAAACTGGTCAATCAACTGATTCCTTGGTACACTCTTAGATAAATCATTGGCTTGGTATTTAGGCTTGAAAGATCTTTAACGAAAGGTGAAATAAATACCATGGCCTTGAACCAATTTTCTCCTAAAATGGGGATCCCTGTTGCAGCCGAGATGGAGGCTTTAGTCACCTCAAATTCCAAATCTCCAACTCTAGTTTTCTTGCCATCAAAATTTAGTGCAAATTGTTTTGCTACTTCTGAGTGGCCTCTCTACATGTTCTGGCAGAAAGAGAGGCATCCTACTCTTTGAAACATTTCCCTTTCCACGAGTTCTGTGTCAAAAATCCGCATGTCCACAGGTTATGTTCGAGCTATCTTGCCACCTTTGTGTTCTTTCTTCGACTGAGGGTCTCCATGACTTAGAAAGAGGGTTCTTAAGAGGCTGTAAGGGATGTTATTGACCAGAAAACTTCAATTCAAGTCTCAAATGCACAAGGATGGCCCTCCAAATTAACAAGTTCTTAGAAAATGAACTTGGCTATGAGAAATGGAGCTTCGAGATTATACGGGTTTTTAGAGTGTAGACTATGAGGAAGTAATTCCGAAATGACTCTTCGTATGGGATGAAAAGAAGCAAAGAATAGTTAGAGAGGTTTGAGCAGTGCCTCTGTGTAGCGTAACACATACACAGAGGATAGGCTATTTTAGGCCTGTGAATTTCAAAGGCTATGACTAAAAACAACAATCAGACTATGGATACGAGCAAATATGTTTACAAGAATGCAAATATGGCTCCCATACTACCCTGTAAGCTTAGAAAAACAAAACCCGAGAAAAAATCTCCTATGAAAATTAATATGCGAAGGAGGTTGCACAGGATACCTGTGAAGTCGACAATTGTTGAGCTCCTCAGTGGGATCTTAGGATGAGATTGAGGAAAAGTTGCCCTGAAATATCTCACAACATCAGATTTAGTGGACATGCGATCATCTAATCTGAACTAGCAAACTTATGCAACACATCACTGCTGAACTTTTCAAATTTAGAAACCGTTACCATGGATCATAAATGCAAGATCTTTTGAAAGAATTTCAACGGACTTCTAGCACTGAAAACAAGGGTTAAGGTATCAATCGTGGAAATCATGACTTGGAGTGGATGAATGATAAATGTGGCAGGCATTATGGAAGTGCCTACTGAGTGGGAAGCACTCTCCAAATCAAAAAAATTATTGGACATGTGAGTGGGGATGATGAGGTATGCATGCGAGGTCATGAGTGAGGAGAGAGGTGTGTCACATTAGCCTGTTCATGGGAGGTATAAACCTAGGGATGAATCATGAGAGGGGACATAAAGAATAGACCATGAGCTCATAAGGGTTTAAGGACCAAAAATTGAATTGTGGATCAACACATGAG
>SNQJ01S0204336.1:10538-27117 GCA_010110895.2 Picea sitchensis
ATATTCATCGTATCAATGGCAACTCATTGATCCATCTTCATCTTTGCATTCTCATCAAGGACAATACATATTACATTACGTCAATCATCAATAAATCAATCCTTTGGCATCAATCAATCACTTGACATCATTCAATCAAACCATTGGCGTCAATGACAACATGATCCAACAATATCCCCCTTTGGCATTGATGGAAATACCAATATTGATGTTAACACCAATTACCAATTATTGATGTCAACATGTAGATACGTCATTCTCTACATCAATAGTCAATGTGACTATCTCTCCCAAATGTGACTATCTATCCCAATCAATAATCATGAATCACATCAATGTGACTATCTCTCCCCCTTTGACATCAATGGAAAAGGGCCATTTTCCTCTTGGGGCTGCTCCCCCTGCTTGAACTTTCCTGGGGGTTGCTCCCCTTGTTTGAGTTCCTTTGATCTTCCTATGAACAATATTTCCCCTTTTGAACAAGGGATATCACTCTAATGTAATGTTGAAAATACATCGAACATACTCCCCCTGTGACCAACAATCCTCCTGGAATTATGCCTCTGTCTTCTTTCTTGAAATATAGGAGTCTTTTCTAGGTATGCATCTGATAAATATCTCCTCCTAGAATCATGGGAAGAATAATGACTCCCCCTATGGGTATGTCTCCCCTATATTCTCTACTAGATGAACAATGTGAAACCATATAACAATCCTTGGACCCGTTCATGCATCAAACACATACTATACCAAGCATCATGAAGCAAAAGATATGTCAACAATGAAATAAATAATCATGAGCAAAATATTAACCAAGCACATCTTGTACAAAAATGTGTGCTCATCATGCACAACACCTATGTACATCAACCATGTACATCAACATCATGCAATGTTCCAAAATATATCATCCATGGAATGTATCAATCATATGCCTCTATCAATATGCCAACATGTTCATCTACCAATATGCCAACCATATGCATTTACCAATATGCCAACCATGTGTCATATCACTCATGATATGTCTCCATCATGAACCAAGTACCATAACCATGTATCAGACAAATACCAATTGTTGTGTTAATCAAGTAATACCAACAACATAGTATCATCAAGCATATGCCATCTATGAGTGTACCAAACATGTATCAATTATAGATCAATCTATGAATCATCAATGATGTAAAACATGATCACCTCATCAACTCACCAACCACATGTCCCAATGTGTAGCCCATCCATATGCCAAATGCATGCATCAAACTTTCCAACAAGTAAGCTTCCAATACATCATCAAGATATATCACATAACCAAGGTGTCATAACTTCACTGTCATAACCAACATTGTTCTTCAACATAAAATTCATCAATCCATACTCATGGGTTAGTGCCATGCACCCAATATTTTATTTTACATCATCACCTTACATAATCCAATATAGAATCATGAAAAACTACAAAAAATAGTGTCATAAGCTATAATAAACCATGTCAGACCATCACAGAGTTATACCATCACATCAAACTCCAATCCATGTGCATAGCCCTTTTCCTTAGGCTTCACCAAATATACACAGCATGCTGCATAGACAGCTCACGTATGTACACTACCTATACAAGGTCAGCATGCGTATGTACGCGACTGATACCACTGTCACCCGCATATGCATTAGTAGATGACACATTTGAACTTCCCTTCAGTCTTTCATTCTGTTCTAGATGCTCTGTCTTCTTCACCCACTTCTGTAGATGTCCCTGCTCCTCAATACTTGAGTTTTGAGCATTGATCTTTTCAAATGTGTCTCCCTTCCTTACTTCATTAATTCTTCTAGCCATGCTATTTGAAGTCCTCATCATAGAATTTATTCTTGTGTTCCATCACTCTTGGGATTTGTGGCCAAATCCACTACAACTGTAGCCTCTCATGGTGTCACAGTGAACAACAATGTGTCCTACTTGATCACATCTTCAATACCTTATGGTGTTATGACATATTCCATTATATCTTCTTTCATAAGATCCGCATTTAAAATATTTGTGACCATATTCACTACATGAATAACAATGACCATGAAAAATACTTTCATACCTTTTCTTTGGTCTCCCAAATATAGCTTCTTGATGTTTTCCTTGCTTTGTTCTTTTGAAATTTTCCTTGCCTTGTGTAGATGGTTTCTTTTCAACATTGTCTTCCTTCTTTGATGGACTTACCTCATGCATCTTTGAGGTGCTTTATTCATCATGTGTAGCTTCTTCTTTGTATCCAAGTCCTGATTTATCACATGGTGCTCTTTGAAATTCCAAGATCTCATCCAAGATTTGTGAGCTATTCAAGAATTTGTTTGACTTCTCTACCTTCTTTCTAAGGTCGTAAACTTCAGCTTCTAACTGATCACATGACTCTTCCTTTTCATTAATTTTATTCTTCAAAAGTTCTTCTACCCTTTTGGCTTCTTCAATTTGGGTCTTGAGATGAATAATAGTTTCAAAACTTTTGCTAATATCATCATCTACCTTCATATGTTCTTTTTCATTCTTTAGTCTCGTGATCTGTTCTTCCTTTTCTTCTAATTGAGTCTGATTTGTCTCTTCTTTTTCCTTGAGAATTCCCTTTAACTTCAAGATGTTCCTTTGACTTCTCCTAAGAAACTTCTTAGTGTTATCCGAAAGATAGTTATAGTGTGTATAAAAATGATCACTTCTATATCTATATAAACCCTCTTCAACTTCTTTTTGAATTTCTAATAGATATTCTTCTATTCTTTCCATGGGATAATTTCCATCAAACTTTACACAAACTATTTCTAGATCATCTTCTTCACTTGAGAAAAATTCAACATCATCACATTTTGAATCATTGCAATCAAGAGTGTTTGGATATTCTTTACCTTTTATAATCTTGACAGAGTGGTCTTCAATATCTTCTTTCTCCTTCTTGCTTTGATATGTCTCTTCTAGCTTTAGCCATAGATCCTTGGCGAAAGTGCATTGTTCCATGATTGATTTGATAGGGCTTGAGAGTCCACTAAGAAAGGTATTAAGAGACAATGCATCATTCTTCTTTCCTTCCCTTTGAGCTACAAACTTTGACTTTTTATTCAACGGAACTGATCCACCAATGGCTTCCTTCCAAATAGTTGCTCCTATTGTCTTGAAATACACTCTCATTTCTATTCTCGAAGTAGAATAGTTTTCCTCATCAAGGATTGGTATTTCATCATCCATTTGTGTGTCTATGGATCTCCTTCAAGCTTGTTAATGCTTGCAGTGAAGGCCTTCTCTGATATGAATTGTTGGACACACCGACTACACTGAGAGGGGGGGTGAACAATGTAGGGCTCTTTTCCCCAAAACTCATTAGTTAACAATCACCATTAACTCATTACTCATTGTTGTCATTTATAACCAGTTAAATGTCAACACATATCAACAACATATATCAGCAATATATCATCAACAAGTCATCACCACAAGGAACACAAAGAACACAATATGTATGTACAATTTTCTTTTTATTACGGACTACAATCCTTGGGGGTTTTTAGCAACAACTGAGTTGAGTACAACTCTACAAGAGAAACAAATATATAATTCAAGACTTAAATTACACCCTCAACACCAACTGAGATGAGGCAACAATCCTCAACAGATATCAATCAACCATAAACAAGTGCATCAACCATGCACCAACCTGTGCCAAATAAACTCTAATCAACCTGTACCATAAACAAGTGCATCCAACCATGTATAAAGTATATACCAACCATGTATCAACTACTCATAAACAATTAATCATCAATATGTACCAACATCATCAACTATACACCTCATGTATGTGCCAACTCATCAGTTGCTTGTCTCAACCATGACTAGTTTTGGATTAGTCAACAACCCTCACTTGAAATAATCATAACTTTGTACCTATAATGAATAAATATCTGAAACTAATACAGAATGTTACTCAGTTTGTTTTGTGAAATTCCTCCAAGTTTCACTTCTTGGAACCTCTCAGAAAAGGAGTTATAGCAAAAATGACATACCTTGCTGAATTCTGGCATATTCTAGAGAGCGACCTTGCAGAGCGTCCCCCGAATGGAATATTTTTTGAATCGATAATAAACTATTACACAACATATGAAAGATCGTAATAAAACCAACAAAATTGGTTTCACTGAATTGGTATTTGTTATGACGAAGTCATGACATTTTTACCTGAAACACCTGTTTTAGACTAGTTTTAGGACTAGCCACAAACCCTATTTTCCACAGAGTGTATCTCCAAAAATACAATGATCCACAAGCTAAATTTTTTACCACATATACTTGGATATTTTTCCTCAATGGAATATCTATCTCATGGTCTAAATCATTATATAAAAAAATTTATTGCGAAAATGGTGATATGACCTGTAAATAACATACCTTAGAAAGCATCATGAAAATAATTTATCCTCCCTTGAATTATGGTCCTATTTTATTCACCTTCCCTATGAAATTCGGCTTAGATATAATTTGGTTACCTCATTAAGCTATATATCTTCAAGATTATTAAGTGTTCCACATCAAAACTTCTCAATAAGCTCTCACAAGAAGCTCTCCATCAATACTCCAAAAGATATTCTCACAAGAATCTCACCATTGATCCACAAAAAGGATGATCTACAAGAAACCATTGCTATTTTATTTATACTTTCATCCTCTAGGTCACTTAACCCATTTCTAGGTCCTTAACCTATTTTCTTTCCTTATTTTAGGGTTAACCACTTTTCCATAAATGAAAGTTCTTCAATGCTTTATCATTTAAATATTCCTTCTTGATTTTGTCTCCTTTACTTTATCATTTCTTGATTTTGTCACTTCTCTTTATTATTTAAATGAAAATCCGCCTTCACTTTTTGTCCTTTACTTTATCATTTAAATAATGATTTCTTCTTTGGAAGATAGGTTGACTTGTTTGACCTTATGGCCTTACGAAGCCTTCATGTGGGGGTCCTTCATCTTCATAAGGAGATAACTCTCAAACAATGAGGTTTATGTGACATTACAGATAGGAAATGGAATGAAAATAGCTATCCATATAGGATAGTTTGCCAACAATTTCCTTGATCTTCACATCTCGTTATTCCACATACAAGCATGGGTCCTCAACCATTCTTATAGGATAAATCAATCCATAAGCGTCTTCCCATGAGGATTTCACCACATAAGGGGACCACTTTTGGAGTTCATCTATTTGTGCACCTTATCAATCATGATAAAGAAAATAATAATGAGAGTATGGGTCCTCAACCATTTCTTCTAGGATAACTCAATCGCAAAGTGTCTTTCGTGAGGGATTTCACCATAGGGGATCACTTTGGAGTTTCATCCATTTGTGCATATCAATCATGATAGAAAATAATGAGGAAACATGGGTCCTCAACCATTCTTCTAGGATAAATCCATCCATAAAGCAAGCGGAGTCTTCTCGTGAGGGATTCCACCATAACGGGACCACTTTGGAGTTCATCCATTTTGTGCACCTTATCAATCATGATAAGACAATAATGGAGTCTATCTATTTTCCAATGATACATCATGTACCTTATCAATGGAAAACAAGATTCGATCCATATTCATGATGTATCAATGACGCTCATTGATCCATCTTCATCATATCAATGACAACTCATTGATCCATCTTCATCATGCATTCTCATCGGGACAATACATATTACATTACATCAATCATCCATCAATAATCCGACCCCATCAATCAATCAAACCATTGCGGCATCGGTGACAACTTGATCCAACAATCTCCCCTTTGGCATTGATGGCAATACCAATGTGGATAATGTACCAATTACACCATTTATTGGCGTCAACATGTAGACAAGTTATGCTCTACATCAATAGTCAAATGTGACTATCTCTCCCAAATGTGACTATCTCTCTAATCAATAATCATCAATCCACGCATCAATGTGACTATCTCTCCCCTTTAAACATCAATCACATCAATGACAAAGGGCCATTTCCCTCTTGGGGCTACTCCCCCTACTTGAACTCTTTTTGGGGCTGCTCCCCCTGTCTTAATTATTTTGATCTTCTTATGAATAATCTCTACCCTTTTGAACAAGGGATATCGACCTTGATGTAATGCTGAAAATACATCGAACATACTCCCTCACAGTGACCATCACTTCTCACGAATTATGCCTCTGTTATTTTTCTTCAAATATGGGGCTCTTTCTAGGTATGCATCTGATAAATATCTCCTCCTAGAATGCGGAAGAAGAGATGAATCCCTATGGGTATGTCTCCCCACATGATACGCAAGATGAATAATGTGCTACCATATAACGATCCTTGAACCCGTTCATGCATCAAACACATACTACTATAAAGAATCATGAGCAAAAGATATGTCAACAATGAAATAAATAATCATGAAAAAAATATCAACCAAACACATCTTGTAAATAGATAGATGTGTGCTCATATGCAACACCTATGTACATCAACCATGTTAATCAACATCATGCACAATGTGCAAAATATATCATCCATGGAATGTATCAATCCATATACACTCTATCAATATGTGCCAACCATGTGCATCTCCCAATATGTAACCATGTGCATCTACCAATATACCCACCATGTGCATCCACCAATACGACAACCATGTGCATCCACTCCTTGATTTGTCTCCATCATGAACCAAGTACTATAACCAAGTATCAAACAAATACCAATTGTTGTGCTAATCAAATTAATGCACCAACAACATAATATCATCAAAATATTCCATCCTTATAGGTGTAGAAGTGTACCAATAATAGATCAAGTCATGACTCCTCAATATGATCATCTCATCAACTCGCAAACCACATGTCCCAATGTGTGGCCCATCCATATGCCAGAGTAAAAATTGCATCAAGCTTTACGTATCGATGGCTTCAATAGGATATATCACGCCAACCAAGGTGTCATAGCGCTTCCGCAGTCATAACCAACGTTGTTCTTCAACATAAAATGGATCAATCCATTACTCATGGGTTAGTGACATGCACCCAATATTTTATTTTGCATGGAAACACAAAGATCAATATAGGTGAAAACTTGCAACGATAGTGTGAACCTATATTAAAACTACGTAATGGGACCAGCCATCAGAGTTATACCATCATCAAACTCCAATCCATTTCATGGCCCTTTCGGGCTCACCCACATATACCGGGTTGTTGCGGACGGCGGCGGCTCGCGTAATGCGCAACCTATAAAGGGTTGGCCCTCGTTATGTATCGGTTGATACTAGCTGTCCTAGGTATGCATTAGTAGATGACACATTTTAACTTACCTTTTTCCAGGTCTTTCGAGTATGTTGGATTATACGTCTTCTTCACCCATACGTAGATGTCTACGGTCCTTTAGAACTTGAGCTCGGGCATCCATCTTTTCAAAAGAAATGTCTCCCTTCCTTACTTCATTACTTCTTCTAACCATGCTATGTGAATTCCCCATCATAGACTTTATTCTTTGTGTTCCAACACTCTTGGGATTTGTGCCAAATCCACTACATTCAGCAGCATCTCGTAGTGTTCTGATGAACAACAATGTATCCTGCCAGTCACATATCCAACACCTTATGGATTCATGGAAATATTCCATTATATTTTTACGTTCATAATATCCGCGTTCAAAATATTTGTGACCACATTCACTACATGAATAACAATGACCATGGAAGAGCTTTCATGCACCTTTTCTTTGGTGTCCCAAAGATGGCTTCTTGCTGTCTTCCTTGCTTTGTTCTTTTGAAATGTTCCTTGCCTTGAGTAGATGGTTGCTTTTTCAGCATTGTCTTCCTGCTTCTTTGATGGACTTACCTCATGCATCTTTGAGGTGCTTGCTTCAACATGTGTAGCTTATTCTTTGTAACCAAGTCCTGATTTATCACGCCGGGTGATCTTTGACTTTCAAGATCTCATCCAAAGATTTCTGGGCTATTCAGAATTTGTTTGACTTCTCTACCTTCTTCCTAAGATCAACAATTTCAGCAAATGCTTCAACTTGTCATGACTCTTCTTTTTTCATTAATTTGATTCTGAAAGTTCTTTTACCCTTTTGGCTAACTGGTTGAGATGTGAGATGAATAATGGTTCAAGGCTTTTCCTGAAATATCATCATCTACCATCATATCTTCTTTTTCATTCTTTGGTCTTGTGATCTCTTCTTTGCCGTTTTTTTTTTCCTAATTGGGTCTTATTTTCATAGCTAGCGTTTTTTACAGGGAATTCCTTTAACTTCAAGATGTGCCTTTGGGCTTCCTCCTAAGAGCTTCTTAGTGTTATCTGAAAGATGGTTATAGATTATTATTATAAAAATGATCACTTCAATATCTATATAAGCGTCTTCAAACTTGTTTTGAAGTTCTAATAGATCTTCTTCTATTCTTTCCATGGGATAATTTCCATCAAACTTTACACAAATTGTTTCGAGATCATCTTCTTCACTTGAGAAAAATTCAACATCATCATCATTTTGAATCATTGCAATAAAGTCTGCGGAATTCTTTACCTATGATAATCTTAGTGGAGTGGTCTTCAATATCTTTCTTTCTCCTTCTTTGCTTTGATATGTCTCCTCTAGATTTAGCCAGCACGATCCTTGGTGGGTAGATTGTTCCACTTGATTTCTTTGATAGAACTTGAGGAGTCCACTAAGAATGGTCTTAAGAGCAAATGCATCAATTTTCTTTCCTTCCGAAACGCAAACTTTGACTTTTCTTAGTGAGGCCAGTCCCTCAAATGGTTGCCTTCAAATAGTTGCTCCCATTGTCAATAATCACAGGTCTCATTTCTATTGTATCCAGAGTAGAATAGTTTTCCGTCAAAGGTTAGTATTTCACCATCCATTTTATTGTTTCTATGGATCTCTTCAAACTTGTTAAGGCTTGGGTGAAAACTGCTTTGACAGTACCAATTGTTGGACACAACTACAACACTTAGAGGGGGGGTGAATTAGTGTAGGGCTCTTTTCCATGCTTCCCTTCACAAAAATTCCTTAGTTAACAATCACCATTAACTCATTACTCATTGTTTCATTTATAGCGGTTCTGTCCAACACATGTGGCAGCGTACATCCCAACAATATATCATCAACAAGTCAACACCCACAAGGAACACAAAGAACCTGATAAGCGTATACGATTTTTCTTTTTATTACGGACCACAATCATGCAGAGGTTTTTCAACAACAAAGCGAATAGAGTAAAACTCTGCGAGAGCACTTTAGATATATAATGCAAGACAGAATTACACCCTGGCCACCAATTGAGATGAGATAACAATCCTCAACATATATCAATCACGTCACTACACTTAAACAAGTCATCAACCATGCACCAAGTTATATAAACAGCTTATGTAATCAACCTACCATAAACAAAGCATCCAACCATGTACCCAAGTATGTAACAATCGTAATGTTTAAACTACTAATGAAAAATTAATCATCAATATGTACCAACATAATCAACTACCCACCTCATGTATGTACTTATCATCAATTTCTTGTCTCAGCCACTTGGCTAGTTTTGGATTAGTCAACAACCCAACTTAAAATAATCATAGCGTACATGTGGGCAAATATATGAAACTGATACGAAATGTAGACTGCTTCATTGTGTTTTATGCAATTCCTCTAAGAACCGCTACTTGGAACTCTGGAAAGGAACTTCTGGCGAATTACGGCTTACTATTCTGAGAGGAAAGGCGACCTTGGCAGAAGCGTTCCCCCAAATCAGAATGTTGAATAGATATGAAACTTTACAAAAGCTTCTGAGATATAATATAACCAACACAATTTTTTCACTAAATTTGGATCTATTTATGAATAATTTATGACATTTTACCCAAAACAAGTGTTTTTGACTAGTTTAAGGACTAGCCTCAAACCCTAATTTTCCATGGAGTGTATCTCTAAAACTACAACGACCCAAAATATAGGAATTTTACCATAGACACTTGGATATGTTTCCTCAATGGAATATCAATCACATGGTCTAAATCATTATATAAAAAAGTTATTGAGAAAATGGGGAGATGACTTTTGTAAATAACATACCTTAAACATCATGAAAATAATTTATACTTCCTTGAAGATTGCATAATACTATTCACCTCTCCTTTGAAATTCAAATTAGATATCAATTGGTTACCTTGGTAACCTATAGATATTCAACATGATTAAATTGTTCCCACACCAAAATGCTCATAAGAAGCTCTCATAATAAACTCTCCATCAATACTCCAAAGATATTCTCAAGAATATCCTGGCTTTCAAACTTGTTAGAGGCTTGTAGTGACCTGCTCACATTTTCCAATTGTTGGACATACCAATTTAAAATGGGGGGATGAAAGTGTAGGGATCTTTCCACAGGCTTCGTTGGTTAGTAATCACCATTAACTCATTACTCATTTGCTATCATTTATAGCTAGTTCAGAAATGTCAACACATATCCGATACATATATGGAAAATATATCATCAACAAGTCATCACTACCGCATAGACAGAGAACTTACAAAGGATGTAATACAATTTTCTTTTTTATTTCAGACTTCAATCCTTGGGGTTTCAACAACAATTGAATATAGTACAAATATACAAGAGCACCATATCTATAATGCAATACTCAAATTACACCCTCAACACCAAGCTGAGATGAGGCAACAATCTTCAACATATATCAATGTCTACCATAAACAAGTTACGTAGCCAGCCTGCACTGACACAATATAAACAAACTCTATCAACTGTACCATAAACAGAGTGAATTCAATATGTACCAAGAGTATATAGCGATCATGCAGCACCAGTGCTAATAAAAATTACTCAGCTGAATATGTACCAACATCATCAACTATACACCTCGTAGCGTATTGCCAACTCATCAATTTAGCGATACCAACCATGACTAGTTTTGGAATTAGTCAACAATATATAATGTATAAATAGATGAAGCTGATACACAATGTTATTCAGTATGGTTTATACAATTCCTCAAGGTTTCACTACCTGGCCACCCTCTTCAGAGGTTATAGCGAAAATGGCATACTTTGTTGAATTACGGCTTATTCCCCAGAGGCGACCTTGGGAATTGCCACGAATGGAATATTTGTTGAATCGATGAGATATTTAATAAACATACTAAAGAATGAAATATAACAAACATAATTGGTTTCACTAAATTTGGATGTTATGAAGTTGACATTTTTACCGAAACCTTTGTTTTGGGCTAGTTTGGGGACTAATACACAAACCCTATTTTCCATGGAGTGTATCTCAAAAAAAAAAAAAAAAAAAAAAAAAAAAAAAAAAGATACTTGGATATGTTTCTCAATGGAATATCAATATCACAGTGTGAATCATTATATAAAAAATTATTAGAAATGAATTGGATGACCTATAAATAACCTTGCTGCCAGAGCATCATGAAAGAATTTACATCTTCCTCCTTGAATTCCGACACTCTTTTTATTCACCTTCCCTCTTAAATTCAGCCAGATATCTTTTGGTTACCTCGATTAGCGTATAGATCTTCAATATGATCAAGTGTTCCACACCAAAATGCTCAAAGCTCTCACAAAGAAGCTCTCATCAATGCTCAAAGATATTCTCTCAAGAAGCTCATCATTGATCCACAAAAGGATGATCTACAAAAGACCAAACTGCTATCTTATTTATACTTTTCATCCTCTAGGTCACTATGCATTTCTAGGTCTCTTAACCTATTTTTCCTTATTTTAGGGTTAACCACCATAAATGAAAGTTCTCCAATACTTTATCATTTAAATGTCCCTCCTTGATTTTGTCCTGCCATATCATTCTTGTTTTTGTCCCTTCTCTTTTTTTTAAATAATCCACCTTGACTTTTGTCACTTTACTTTATCATTTAAATGGATTTCTTTATTTTGAGTCACTGACTTCTTTGAACTTGGGGCTTCAAGCCTTCGCTGTGGAGGTCCTTCATCTTCCCAAGACCATAACTCTCAAACCATGGGGATTTATGTGACATTTCATACCACGAAATGGAACAAGAACTATCCATCTGGGACGTTTACCAGCAATTTCCTTTATCTTTCTCTCATTATTCCACATACGGGCATGGGTCGCCAACCATTCTTCTAGGATAACTCAATCCACAAAGCATCTTCAAGTGAGGGATTTCACACCATAAAATTTACCACTTTGAATTTAATCCATGTGTTCACCTTATCAATCATGATAAGACAATATGTATGAGGAGCATGGGTCCTCAACTCATTCTTCTAGGATAACTCAATCCCGCAAAGCGTCCCATTGAGGGCTTCACCCATAAGGGACGGAGTTCGTCCATTTTGCACCGCCATCATTCATGATAAGATAATAATGAGAACATGGGTCCTCCAACCATTCTTCTAGGATAGCATGAAATCCATAGAAATACTTCAGGTGAGGGATTTCACCCTATGGGGACCACTTTGGATCATCCATTTTTGCACCTTATAAACCATGATACAAGACATTCATGGGAGTCCATACATTTCAAACAATTCATCATATACCAATGAAACCACAATAGATCCATATTCATCATGTATCAATGCATATACCAATGAAACCACATCGATCCATATTCATCATGTATCAATGACAACTTATTGATCCATCTTCATCATATCAATGACAGCTCATTGATCCATCTTCATCTATGCATTCTCATCAAGGACAATACATATTACATTACATCAATCATCAATCAATCAATCCTTTGGCATCAATCAATCACTTGACATCAGTCAATCAAACCATTGGCATCAATGACAACATGATCCAACAAGCCATCCAACCCCTCCTATCCGAGGTTCGAGGGTGGGAATCCCTTGACGATTTTTTTTTAGGAGTTCATAGGGGGTCACTTCACAAGGATGTTGTGTTAGTAAGAACATGTGCACATGATCTAGGAACACACATGCATTCCTATAGGATGTTCCTTTTCTTTCCATTACATTTTGTTTTAGGTGGGAGTGACAACTTTAGCGTATGTGTCTGTAGTTTGGGCTTCAAATCCATTGTCGATGAAACTACAAACACATATAGAGTCAAATATGCAAATTTGAAATGTGTGTGTGTGTGTTTTAAATTAACATTGTTTGCTATTTTTAAGATATTTTTTCTTGACATATATTAGAATCTTAAAATACATACCTCTTTTACTTTTGCTATAACATTTTTTTTCCTTAACCATTTTTAAAATAACTTATATGCTACACTAGTACATACTGAGATCTACAATCTAAAAAAAATAATAATAAAAGTTGTTGATATGTTAAGACCCCTGCACCCAGCACTAACAAGAGGCCTTGTAATTTCAAGTATATAGTTGTAACTTTCATAATTTAAAAAATATATAGAATTAACATTATAAATTTTGAAAAAATAGTTGTCCACAAGAGCAATGTATTCTTTACAATTCTATAGGAAAATCCATTATTTAGGTACTCAACGATAGCACTAACTGAAACATATGCATTATAGTTTGCATGAAAAATAGAATACCATTGTTAGGAAAACTCAAATTTTCACATAATTACATATAATTTCTATAAATAAAAAATATATATTTTTAAAGCTAATTCATTTTCCTACATTTCATTTTTTTACACCATATTCAAATTCATTGTGAAAGTACCTCGAATCAACCCTCCAGTTTAAAAAATTGTTACTTTTCCATGTTTTCATTGCCACTAACACATCACAACATAACATCATTATATTGCACCTACCCTTTATGTAATTATATTTTCGTAATTATTTGTTAAATATACCACACTGCATAATTTTTTATGTGTGTGGAAACCAAGTATACTCTCCCATTTTCTACATGGTATCAGAGATTTTACAATCTTGACTCTCTCATGAGAGAGGTCCATGATCACATAATTTCAGTGTTTCTAATCCTCTCTACATATGTAGGATTAGTTTAGGTGAAGAGTAGATTGTTTTTTGAGTGAATTATATGCAATTCCCATGTTTTTTAGTGTTTCTATGGTTTCTCTATAGCATTATACTATGATTTTTGCATCCATCATTCTATTTACTATAAGCATGGATTTGCAAATCTATTGTTAGAAGTTTTTCAGAAACCCTCCAATAATTCTATGGGAATTGATATAGTGTTGCACGTCAAGGGAAGGAGAGATTATGGAAGTTCCCAAATGGAGAAAATTTGTGAGTCCATGGGTAGATATAAGGTTCTAGTAGTCGTGGGGTCGATTATCAAAGATCCCCTTGAAGGAAAGATTTTGGAAGCTTGGTATGAGAAATTGAAGGGTTTTGGGTTTCATATTGTGGATGTTAGAAAGAGGTTTTTAGATATTTTTATTGTCAAGGACAAGGATGAGTTTATAACAATTAAAAAAAACCACCTTTTTTAGTTTTTCTTTTATGAAAAATGTTTTGGTGTCGATTCTTGAGGTTATTATATATGAGGAGAATAAGGTTATTTGTCCTAGTCTAATGAAAGCGAATAAAATAGGGACAATAGATGCACAAAATGTGTATAAGATGTTTTGGGAGGCCTAAGAAGTGGAAATTAATGGGATCAACCTAAGAAATCCTATGAGCGCTACTAATGGAATTTTTTCAGAGAGATTGACCAAATTTTCTACCCCATTTGACAAAGTTTGTAGGAATAGGGATTGAGATAGAGTTCTAGGAGTCTAGACTGGGATTGAATGCAAGGAATAATGAAGTTCAAAGAGCTACATTCTTTTGAGTCCACGAGTAAGATGGGTTGTTGTCAAGAATAAATTGAGCATCATGAATATTCTTGGGGGTGACACTTATTGTTATGTCACTTGTGTTTCTAGATATGTATGTATTCCTATTGAACATCACACATAGATAGCTAAATCCATTGCATATAGGTATAAAAAAAGTGCTAGTGAAAAATGTGTTTTTAAATTTTTATTGGATTTATAAAGTCTACACACATATTGATCCCTATGACCTCGATATCAAAAGGAATTTATTTTTTCATAATTCATGACTCTAAAAAATGATAGGGGAAGTATGGATATCCAAGAAAAATACTAAATAAATATATGGAAGATCCAGATAAAGACTCCAAGTATATGTGTGATTGTAGAGGAGGAATAAGTCCTTAGATTGGTAGGTTAAAAAATATAAGATTGACTTTTAGATATAACTTGAATCTAGACTATTTTCCTGGATAACTAGTGAGCATCATGGTCAAGTAACTCTGTGTCTTGTTATATGAAAACATATCCATAGAATGGTAGGTTGTTGAGTCTTTATAGTTAGGATGATGTTAGGCCTTGGAGTACAATAGGTTCTTATTCAATTTGTGTGGTACCAGTGTCCATCCCAAATGTACAATTGGTTACCATATGATATGTTGTTTGAGATATCAGTCCTAAAAGTAAATGGAGGAGGATGGACACTTTGGTTTAGATATGGAATCAATTTTTTATAGTGAATAACCATTGGTTGGTTATCATTGAATTTAAAGATATAGTGAAGTTGCATTGTTCTCACTAGAGAAGACAAGGGTTGATGGTAGAATTAAATTTAATTTGGAATGGTGAGATTGTAGTAGGAAGGATAGAAATGTTTTTTTGGATATAACAACGATATATTTTTTTTAAGTTTGGTCCAAACGACACTGGTGACAATTCTTGTGATAGTATATGGAGATTAGATGGTGACGGAAAAACAAGGTAAAGTTTGAGAGTTTTTCTCAATAAAAGACTCATCTTCCCAAGTGGAATCTTCAGCCGGTAGTTTCCTCCATTTAATGAGATACTCTGAAATGGATCTATTCCTCAGCTGGAAAATTCTTGTGTCAGTGATGGCTTCAGACTCCAATATTATTTTTCCTTCCTCGTGAAGTTCTGACAATATAGTTTGAACTGGGATCTTGTCACCTATAACCTTCTTTAAGCATGAAACATGGAAAATTGGGTGTACTTGTGAAGATGCAGGCAAATCCAATTTGTATGCCATAGTACCAATCTTTTGCAACACCTTATAAGGGTCATAGTACTTTGGTGATAATTTATTATCCTTCTTGGATTTCTTGAGGGACATTTGTTTGTATGGTTGTAGTCTTAAAAACACCCAATCTCCTACTTCAAAACTTCTTTCACTACGATGTTGATCTACTTGTTGTTTCATGCGATTTTGTGCCATGGTTAGGTTGTCCTTTAATATTTGGAGAAATTGTTGTTGATGCTCGATGTGATCTTCCACTGCTCGAACCTTAGATTTTTGTTTTAGAGAAGAAGTGATGGAAGGAGGGTGGTATCCATAGAGTGCCATAAATTGTGTCAATTTTGTTGTAGTATGAAAGGATGTATTATACCAACATTCTGCCAAGGGTAACCATTTGAACCATTGTGTTTGTTTATCAGAGACAAAGAAACAAAGGTAGCCTTCCAAACATTTGTTCACTATCTCGGTTTGTCCATCAAATTGAGGATGATAGGATGAGCTATGAGCCAATTGAGTACCCAAACAAGAAA
>SNQJ01S0204337.1:0-13481 GCA_010110895.2 Picea sitchensis
GTTTGAGAGTGGTTCCAACGTCATTGGACTTCATATGGAGAAAGTAGAATTTTAGGTCTCTTTCAAAATTCAGCAGACTTAACAGTTTTCAGGGTTTCAAGATTGGCAGGATTGCAACGTTTCCACTGGATTCTATCATGTATGAGGGTATGAAACTGGCATTTAATCAAGAGCACCAAGTCCTCTATGTATCTCGATGTTGGTGACATTGATTGTTGAACTCTTCAGTCATGAACCTAGTAAAAATGTACCCTTCATTCAAGTAAAATCACTTATTAGGCAAGTTAAGCTTTTTCCATCTTAATTTAATGCTTAGAGGGTGACACTGATGATGAGGATCCTAATATAAGTAATAATCTTCAGGATATGTAGTTATTTGTTGTAGCATGATTTTTTTAGGACTCCAAAGGCATTTAAAGCCTCGTTGTTGATGTATTTTTGTTCAAAGATGGATTGCACTCGATGTTATTTTGGTTATATGCACTCTTACTTGATATATAAATGAGAAACTTTGCATATTTGTGCATAAATTATTTGGATTCATATGGATGCACATGAATTTATATGTTTTTTTCAAAATTTGAATATTTTATGTAGTTTTTGGTCGACCAATTTTTATTTCTGGTTTTTTACCAATCCAGTCCGGTTTCACATTTTTGGGGTCGACTGGTCTGGTCCAGTTTTCGTTTCTGATAACATTGATATATGTATATATATATATATACTACTTATATAAAATAAATTAATATATTAAATTTTGTAAATATATATAAATTTATAGATTTAATTTGTACTTTAATATATTAATTATAAATTATAATATAAATATACTTAACTTAAGGTATGAGTATGAGTATATACGATCTAATTAACATATATACACTTTAACAACCATATATATAACCTTTTAATATATCATAAATTTATATCGTATTCCCTGACACCAGGTGTAGGTGGTAAGGCTTCAACCTTTGTTTCAGATCCGATCTTTCCTTTCCGAGATGGACTGGTTATCTTTTGCTCACATCTTCAGGGAGCTCAACTCAGTGGCAGATGAGCTATCCAAGGAGGTGGTGGATTTGGACAAAGGTGCTTTTATTTCTCAAGAATATTATGGTGGAAATCTATGCAAGGAGATGTACTTTTTACTTTGAATTTCTCTGCGCATCTTTCTATTATAAGTGTAAATGTCCAGAAAAGTGTAGCTTCAGATATTATGAAAAGATTCTGAATGTAAAGCAAGAATTTTGATGGGATTGTGTTTTTGTGAATTGGAAAAAGATTTTGAAGAAGAGAAACAATATTTTGTTCAGACGTATATGAAGGAAACGGAGCAGTCCATTCTATGTGGATGGAAATATGTATATTCAAATCAGGAATATAAATTTTTTTCTTTCTCAGAAAAAAAAATCATAAATTTATATCGTATAGTTATCAATATAGCCCTAGTTTTATTAATGTATATAACTTTACATATATATATAAGTTATTAATAAAATGTAAATTAAATAACTTTACATATATATAAGTTATTAATACATTGTAAATCAATAAGCTATAAATTATTATTTATAAGTTATAAATACATTGTAATTTTGTAATACTTAGTAGCTCTATTTGTTTGGTCCAATCTAAATTTGTAAAGTCTTCGACATTCAGCGTCTTCTAATTTAACACATCCTCCATCTTCTAATTTGGCGCATCCTCCATTAACTCATTCACCATCTTCCTCCTCCATTAACACCTACAGACCGGGAATTGCATAATTTCCTGGTCGTCGTAGAGAGAGAGAGAGAGAGAGAGAGAGAGAGAGAGAGAGAGAATTTGTGCACCCACCTTAATTACAAGAATGGAATATGGCACCCTGTCGAGTCTAGCACTACCCACACGACTTTTGTACATGCCCTTTGGTACAACAACTACAGGCAAGTTCCAGAGGAGATATTGAACTGCCCTGACCACCGATCTTCAAACCAACCAATCAATAGAAAAGAGATATCAATGTTGAAGGGTTTTGTTATGGTTAGGCGAACCCATCAGTGACTTACAATCGAGCTGTGACTAAGCACATGTACCAAAATTTGGCAAATACGAAATGGCGGAAAGAACTTTTTGTTTTCATATTCTAGAAAACCCAAAATTGCAAGATTTGTGGATGATTCTCGAGATGCGTTTTACAGTGGAGGGATTTGTTTCCCTACACAAAAAACATTTATGAAACGGATCCTGGGCAGATCCAGATCCAATCCGCAGATCCAACCCCTAGGGTCGACAGATCAATAATACTTGGACAAGGTCTTCAGCCAAAAAAAAGTTCTTATACAATATGAGGGGTAACAGCCAAAAAAAGGCACAAAGCCAAAATCAATCTTTATTCACTTGATAGAGTACATAACCCAATTGTCAGTGTTTCATGGAAACCTACACAGGAGATCTAGCTAAAGTAAGTACAAACAAAGCTTATCAAGAAAGGAAGAGAGATTCAATATGGAAGAATGAGAAAATATATTCACACTACTCCAATGAGTTGATGATTGATACATAGATCATGATCAATATGATACAATGAATGAGTGGAATACACTCATATATAGGGCAAAGCATTCCATAATTAAGAAAAGCAATCAAGCATTTAGCTTTCCTTAGGAATGCATGCATGCATAATAGTGATGGTAAAAATAGAAAGTCTAAAATAGAACTAGTCAGTTAACTCCCACTGAACTAGTGTGTAGAAAATAGAAATTTCTACAACAACACCCCTGAACACCACTATGGAGTTAAAAATGAGTCCCGACTACTAGGCCATTTTAGGTACTCATGTACAATGCAACTAATGAACACTGAATAAAAACAAAGAAAGAGGGAAAACCACGTGGGAACAAAACTCCCCCTCAAAAGATAATGTATCAAAAGAAGAAAATGACAGTTGCTAGGCAACAGTGTTCTTCACTGAAAGACGATCAAAACTCCTGCTCCGAAGAGTCTTACCATTGAAGATGTAAGAATATTTATGGATCTGATGAGTCCTTTGGCAACCTATCTAGCCTTGTACCTCTTGATCCAATGGACCCATTTTACTGAAAATATTCCTTTGGTGGAAGTGGAACCAGTCCAAGTCACAGTTTATAGAATTGGTCATTACTCACTTTGCTTAGGCTGCTTGCCATATTAGTTTCCCACAACCCTATTGTAGTTACGTGGATGGTAGATTGAACCATATAACCAATGCATGGGCATGCTGGGGTTAAGAGAAGCTGAGAATACATGAGAAGGCTCCTCATCTTGAGATCGAGTCCTCCTCGAATCCAATGGGTTCCCTGCAAGGTTGTCTGCTTCACGAAGTGTGGTATGTGCCTTCTTGGGCATTTGCTGAAGCTTCGGCATTGGCTTCTTATATGGATGTGTTGTTTTCTTATTTCCATGTATAGAATCGAGTGTATGGAATCATCTCGATGTCTAAAAGCGATGGAAGAACAAAAGGTATATGCATGTTGCGGAGGTGGTCACGAAAGTACTCATATGTCAAGTAGAATGAAGGTGCATCGATTGAAGCTTAGTGAATTGCTTTGGCCTTGACTTGTGATCCACCTCCACCTGAATTACAATGATGGAGTGTCATGCATGTGTCTGAAAGCTTTAGTCGATGTAAATTCAACTTTTACCTTTTTGGTGATCGATAAAGTGAGAGAAGATCACTTAGAAAGCTTTGGAACATGTAAACATTCTCAAAGCACATTGTGGAGTTCCACCCTCCCTTCTTCTGCTACTGCTACTGCTACTTGGAAGGTATCATCCCCCGTGAGAATAGGGGTCTTGAGCATGGATTCAAAGAAGAAATACCTCTTTATTTGCCATATGATGATGGAGTACGGAATCTATGTCGCCTTGAATCAAATGATAAGGAATTAGTGCAACGAGGCTTGTGATGATTATCTTTCTTAGGAGAATGATATTCTTCCTTACGCTTCTTGACTCCCTCTAGAAAGAAGTTTCCAATTTTGTTCTGTTGAAGTGCATTACCATAAGATTGATCTGCTTCTCCATGCATGTCGATTCTTCATGATTCGGTTTATTGCGATAAGTGCACTGCTTTCCCTTCTTCTTACAACTGGAATTTGAAGAGTCTTAGATGAATAAAGTTTCAGCTAAGATCTCAAATGTCAGGTTATCTATCAATTATGCTCTGGTATTTCGGTCCTAACTTGGCCAAGATTGCGATAAGTTGTTTCTCTTGTGTGAACTTATCAATACCACATTTCACCCAAGCTTAATAGCAAAGATTTAAAATTTGGTAAAAAAATGTTGTATATGTATGTAAAACTTTTAGGGTCTAAGGTATTCACAACTCTACCTCAAGCATGACCACCATACCATCCTGCTGCACCAAGAGTCCTTCCAAGGTGGTCCGGAACTCGTTTGGAGTATTTCATGCGAAAAAATGAAAACATAACTCAGTGGATATTAACTCAAGAGTAGTCTTGGCTGGTATAATCCAACAGTACGCCCACATCTAGCAATATACTCAATGTCGGCTAATGTAGATTATATTTTACACGTATGCATAAAATCCAAATTATATAGTTATTTTATTTTGAGTTGGAATGTAGCCTTGGGCTTCCAATCAAAAATAATTGTATGGTGTGAGAATTACCACAAAGTTTGATTGTATTATAGTTGTCATATCCATCTCTCTCCCACTTGTTTCTAAGAACCCACAAAAATTTACTCTCAATCTGCAAACGAAAAATTAAGAAATCCGCGGCAGAAATGGCATAGGAGTGAAAATTTGTATGGGTTTCAAGAGATGATCTTTAGACTTACTTTGAGCAAGCGATTTGAGGAATCTGCTGGCGATTGAAAATCCACTTCCAAAATGGGTTGTTTTACTTCTTCAGTGGGTTGTTTCCTTAAAAACTTAATAGTTTTGGGAGCAATCATTGTAGATGCGATACAGTTACCATTATCGGTTTAGGAAGCTATCTTAGGCTTGCACTTTCGAACAACGGTGAAGAATTTCTCATGGGTTTGAAAACCCACTTCTAAAATGGTTCGATTTACTTTCCAGATGGGTCATTTCCTCAAAAGCATAATATTTTTGGGAGGAATAACTGCTGAAAAGAGTATGACCACGGATTTAGCTCGTCGAAACCCGATTTTCCTTATTCTTTGGCGAAGGCTTTTGCTCCAAGCAGCAGCTGCGATACCATGTCGATGTTTTGTGGAAACGCACCAAAGAGATCTAGCTAAAACAGAAGTACAAACAAGAAACATCAGAAGAAGAGATTCAATATGGATGAATGAGGAAAATATTTCCCACACTATCCAAGTAGGTTGATGATTGATACATAGATGGTGATCAATATTATACAATGAATGAATGGAATACACTCATATATAGGCCAAAGCATTCCATAATTAAGAAAAGCAATCAAGCAATTAGTTTTCCTTATGAATGCATCCATGCATAATAGTGATAGTGAAAATGAAAGTCTAAAATAGAACTAGGGAGTTAACTCCCACTGAACTAGTGTGTAGTGTTGAATTCGCTTTTGATTCACAAAGCCGGGGAGGATGGAAAGACCCTAGATGAGGATCTAGGGCCCCGGTGCACTCTGGGGTTCTTGGTAGGACAAGCGATCATTGCCAGCAAAGACCACATATGGGGAGGCCCCAGTGGATAGCCCCAGGGCTCTTAGTCACAGGACAAGCAACAAAGACCCTTAGCAAGGGCCCCAGGTGAATGCTTGGGGGTTCTTGGTACGGGACCAAGCGGTAGAACCAGCAGGAGGGCCCCGGTATGAGGGGTTCTTGGTCTGAGGATAAGGTTAAAGTCCCCTATAGACATGTCTGGGGCCACTGGACATCTTCTGGGTACTCATTAATACTAGGACATGGATTGATCCTGGTCTTGTACCTTGGGATGAAAGACCCGAAATGTATGGGGCAACTTTGATCCTTTGATGTGGGGTGTTTGTTGTGCAGCCCTACCTCTCTATAGTAGGGCATAACCTCATGGGGATGTATGCATTGATGATAAAGTTAAAAAAGGTCACCTTGAAAATTATATGGATATGTGTAAACCTCTCCTAAACTCTCCACCCTTGGTCTTGTTGGGCTTGATTTTTGTGGGGTTTTTGTGTTTTTAACATTTTTAGGAGTTAATACAAAATAATTAATTAATAGAGTGAAGTATATTTAATTAATATTTATATTAATTAAATATATTATTTTTATTGTATTTTCTTTGTTGGCCTCACCAAAGCCACTAATCAGGAGCCCTCCCTCTTTAGCAACCTTATTCCCTCCTCTCTCTAGGGTGTAGTAGTTGCTCTCTGCAACAGATCGGCCCCTCTTTGCAACAATTTGGCCTCTCCTTCAACAGATCGGCCCCTCCTTTCAACAGATCGACCCCTCCTTTCAACAGTTCGGCCTCCTTGTAGTGGTCAGCGGCTCCTTCAGTGACATACCTTTGTGATTTGGGGGCAGATACCTTCCAGGTTGTTACTGATTTGGTTTCTGTTGTTGTGTGAGATTGATGTGAGTAAGTACCTTCCTCTGTTTGGCTGCCATTGCTACCCTCTCATGATCACTACCAGCCGGCAGGCCTCTTCATTAGTCCTGTCGTCCCTCTGTCAGGGAGGTGTCTTGTGAGGGGCTGTGGCACTAAGTGAGGTGTCCCCTGGGCATCCTTAGACAACCATCCCACCTCCTACTGTTCTGTTCTTTGAGGGTTTATTAGGTGTTCTTCTGTATAGAAGTTTTGGTGGAGGTTTAACTGTCCTATAGTTCTCTTTGACAAGAGATCTCAACCATGAGGTAGATCCATGATCTTGGACTTTCTCTGAGCATATATGCAGTGGCTATTTATCCCTTATGTGTAACACCTTCAGGTGTTCAGGGTGTGGGGAGACTTCAAGGTGTGAGCCTGTTCAGTTTATTGTTTAGATCCTATTGTTCTTTTGATTCTAAAGTTTGTATTAAATATTGTCTATTTCTCTAGACTGTCATTTTGCTCAGATCTATATCAGATCGTTCAGTCTGTTTTTAAGTTTCCCTACAGATCTATATCTTTAATTAGATCTATATTAGATCCTATATCAAATCTATTAATTAGATCTGTTCTTTCATTTAGATCAGAACTAATTTTTTTTTTTTCTAGATCTAATCATATGATCTTGCTTTCTAAGAAATTGAATTTAGTTGAATCTAATTACTGCCAGTTTGGATCTGAGTGTTGTACACACTCATATTTTATTTAAAGATTCAAATCCATATTGCTGTTCTTGCTCTAATCTGATTTTCTATGTACAGCAGTTCAATATTGTAGTGGTTTACTGTTCTAATGTTTTCTATCTAACTGGAATTTAAAAGACAGTAATTTTTCTGCTCTTACTTCCCACTGTTTTGTGTAGGAAGGCAGAGTACCAACACCAATAACCACCTTATAATGGTATAACCCCAATACATAACTATGTACATTAACACCTAGGATAAAGACTATATGCCAAGGTGTAAATAAATGTGGTAAATGGACTTATGATTAGGAGCCAAAAGGTTAACAGTTTGGTTAGGTGGAATACAGAGAGCGGTAGAGCAGTTTGGGATTTGGCGAGACGCCTTATTTGGAGTTGGAGACCACGGGGTACTTCTATTGCAGAGATGCCATGTTTCCAGGCTTGTTGTTTGAGTAAGAAAGGCATCTTCTTTTGGCAGGACCTGTAGGATTCAGTGGCGTGATCCTAGAAAGATTGGTGCACTCTAGCGGATGATTATGCTTCACTCCCCTTAGACAAACCATCTATTGTGAAGCTTATTGAGTTCATCCCTCAAAAGGACATCTTCAAAATGAATGTTGTGATGCTGGGACCATTTTCGAGGGGTTAGGAGTGGAGCTTTGGTCGCCTTCTACAACAGTATGATTCCAAGATGATATATTCCATTTTGCATCAGCTGCATGCGCTAGCACCTATTCTCAATGTACATTGGAACACTTCAAATTTCTGAGGACATGGGTTTGTCCAGCTTAGTAATATTCCACGATCTGTTCACTCCTGCCAGCTGCAGGTTTTGTATGTTGTTATTTATCAGGGATCCCTCTAGAATAGCAGACTGGCAGGCAGACTTTTATGGTCTCTGCCCTGTTTGGAGACAGTGAAGCATATCTTCTGGAATTGTCAATTCACAAAGAAAGGTTGGAAGTATGTCCAAGATTAGTATTCAATTCTAATAAAAGGAAGGATTCACTGGTGGGCGGCCCTGTTTGGAGATTGTAGTTATTTGGTTTGCTCCTCTTTCATTGGGATTTGGCAATCCCTGAGGACTTTTGCTCTGTTTACCTTCTGGAAGATCCGCTGTAGGTTTGTTTTTGAAAATTAGGTCTATGATTTGTCTGCTTTTCGTACCGTTTGTTGGGATAAAAGGTGGTTCACGATTATTATCAAAAGGCTCGGTATAACCGATCTTAAATCTTTAAATGCGGTAGCTTATTCTGATTTTATTTCTGCATTAGCAGTTTTGAGGAAGAGGATATAATTTCCATTGTATATACCCTTCCACTAATATTTTGACTTTGCTGTTTTGTAAATATTTTTGCATATTTATGGGCTTGTTTTCAAAAAAAGGTTTGTGATGATTTGTCTTGTGGAATATCCACAATAATTTACAAATCAGTGCACCTACAAATTGCTTGAACCACTTGGCAAAAGCTTGAAGAAGGATTCCAGGTAGAAAGAAAATCCCAAAGCAAACTAGAATGGCAAAGCTCTTGAAAAGCCCTAATCTTACAGCTATAATACCAATTGATATGAAATTCAACATACAAACCATGAAATATTCCCATACAAGAATAGAAACCCTAGAGAGGGAGCAAGCATGCAAACGTGTTAAATATTGTGTAACTGCAAAGAATATTATCCTTTTGACTGGATAAAAGATAAAATATATTTATTATTGATTAGATCAATCCTTTTACAACGGATTGATCATGTCATGTAAACAAAATCTCAAAATTAATGGTGACAAAATTATTCCAGACACCACCTCAGCTCACTCATCTTGTCTGCTTGAAATTGAAGGAAGTTACTTCAATACCGGTTCACGGGAAGAAGGGAGAAGAGAGAGCATCCTTAGGAGAGGAATTTCTGTGTTGTTTGGTTCATTATCTTGGCATTGTATTGGCTATCTATATTAAAGGAAGTATTGCTGGGTTTTCTTCCATGAGGGTTTCAGGATAAATGCTTGTGTACTCTTGTGGTGTGTTTCTCTCATTGATCCTATCTACTAAAACTTGTTATCTAGTAAATTGAGAAGCAACCTAATAAGCGGAAACTTTAACAAGCAGAAAGGAAATTGTCACAATGTACACATCTGGTACACTCTTCTTCTACAATCTATTTATAAAACTACAAAACTATTGGAGGGTGATCAAGTTTGACCAAATCTCCTAAGGTTAATAAATTATATATACATATAGTTGGGTGATCAAAGTGACCTAACCCCTGATTTATGTACGATAAGAAAATTAAAGTGAAAAGTGTAATTTACAATTATAATACATGGTCTAAGTCCACTAGGAACTTAGGGACTATGTCTCATCAAAGGTTGAACTTTAAATAAGAGCAACAAATTCAAGGGATCCTGCCTAGAATACTTCATGATTGCATTTCAGTTTTCTGTTCCATGCCTTGGGACAAACGTGTTTTCTACATCTTACACCTGCATGGACTTTGACTGTGCATTTGCAGCCAGTTGTATAAAGTAACTGAAGAGATAGCAGCTGGTTCTTAGGGGAATAGTTCTATCACACACAAAGATCTGAATTTAAAAAGAAGTTCTTAGGGGAATAGTTCTATCACACACAAAGATCTGAATTTAAAAAGAAGTGAGAAAGCACAGGAATAGTTTTATTTTTTACGGGTACCTGATAATTGTCAGGTGAAATACCACATCCATTATCTCCAACCTCAAAGGATTCTCCTCCATACTCTTTTAGTTTAACCTCAATGCTGCTTGCTCCTGCGTCCAAGCTATTTTCTACAAGTTCCTTAACAGCACTTGAAAGGTCTAGAATAACTTGTCCAGAGCAGATTCTGTGCACATCTGCTTTACTGATAGGTTTGATGATTGCTGAATCTGCCCTTCCAGCCATCCTCAGACATACAATGATCCAATCAATTTTTCACATAATATTAGCCTGTCAAAAGCATCATCAAAAACTTTAGTCTTTCCAAGAGTATCAGCTGCAGCATTTTTCAAACCATACTAGAGGTACAGTAAACAAATTGAGTCGTATACCCAACTTTCTCATATTACAGCATATAACCCATTCCATCTAAGTCACAGGGTATTGGACTATCAGACCATTAAATCTGTAAGGTAATCCTACCTCTAGCAGAAATCTACTAACTAGATTTCACCAGTTTTATCTACATGCATCTTCCAAGTCATTTTAACAAGTCTCTTTGCTCAAAAGCAAAAGTAGTCAATATGCAAAACAGTATTTCAATTTACTTAAAATCAGCTTGAACATGACATAAAACAATATCCTTCCTCAAACATAAATGCAGTCAGTTGTGTCAAATAGCAACTTATACTAGAGAAAAATGGTTTTTCATTCTCCAAACAAAATCATGACTGTTCATAAGATGCATGCCAATCATTTCATAACACTCTTACGATTCCAATGAGCAATGGTTACTGCTGAAACTACTCTTCTTTTTGTGGCAACAAATGTTTTGCTGCCAAACATGATAGTGTCACCATTATACTGTAAAATTCTGAAAATGGAAGAAAAGGAATGTTAAAATGATGCACTTAAGTTAAACGGAATCTCCATTAACAAAACTTTATATGAAAACATCTAAAAAAAATAAGAGAGTACATGGGCATTGGTGCATAGAGAAGGGATCATGGCCTACAGACTAGTATTGCCTTCTAATGATAAAGAGTTAGTTATTAGTTAAAACAATGTGTTTGGCCCCTTCATGAATTGCAAGCTAATATGGAAATCAAAATTGTATAAGAAATTGAATTGGGCATGAATTTTGAAATCCTGAGAATTATGTAGTTCAACTGCCCTGTGGTGATGAAGGGGAAGCTGGCAGAATAAAATAATCTACCTGAACCAAACCAAATGGAATAGGTTGTGCATAAAGGTCACCACAATAAAGATGGCAGCAAACACAAAGGAACACCCAAGCTACTTTTACACATCAGGATAAAAGTGCTGAGAATACTAGTGAAATTTTGTTGCTCTATAGTGGTGTAACATTCTAGTGAAAAATTACCTAACATAGCTAGTAAGAAATAGTTAACATATCCATCAGGCTGAGGTCTAGTGATTGAAACGGGACATTGCCGTGCTATTTGTTATCCCCTATCCTAGGGATAACTAAGGAGATCATTTCTCGAGGCCCACAAGTCCTAGACATGGAGTGTCGAGAGCTGGATGACTTGAGCATGGCCCCGGAGGGCCCATCTTTTCTTCAATGCAGCCCATCTATCAGCAGCAGCAGTATCCATCCCACCAGCTTGGTCCTGAAGCAGCAGTAAGTCTTGCTCCATGAGGTAATGAGTCAGGGTACCATGGTATGTGTCGCTCTGATTATTAAAGCACTTGAATATGTTGCACTGAATTCTACTTCATTTCATAACGTTTGCTTGGAAATTATGCTCCTTAACTTGCTCATACCTGGGAGGGTGGCATGATGCCCTAGTAAGTTGATTCCCCTTTAGGATGGGTTGCAACCGGGTGGGTCTATGAAAGGTCATCGTCCATTCCCTCCATACTTACCACTTTCCATCCTTATTCCTCTCATTTCCCCCCTACCTTTGTTCGGGCATTGGGTTTGCCACACTAGGAAGGGTTGTACCTTGCCTTGTGGGAAGAAGGGGCTAAAGGCCCAGAGGGTAAAAGTAGCTGGCAAGAGTTAAAAGCCAAGATGAAACCTTTGAGATGCTTCGCCCAGGGATTCCCGAGAAAGCAATAAAAGGCTTCTCAGTAAGAAAAGGGGACCCATAAGATAAATCAAAACTCAAGTTACTAGTTGGTAGATGGGAGGTCTCATCATGAGCCGACCTATTAGGTCCATGGTCATGTAGCGGAATGACACTACCATCTATCTAGTCACCAAACCAGGGTAGTGGCTCTTGGTGGCATAGCCAAGAGAAAGGGGGTCTCATCACGAGCCAGCCTTCTCATTTTCGTGAAATGCTTGTGGGTAACGCTATCACCTCTGGTCACCAAGCCAGGACAGTGTCCTCCAACTTTTCCCTTGAAAAGAAAAAAGACCAAAAGCAATAAGACTAAGAATAAAAGGCATAGAATGGGCTAGGAAACAATGGCATCCATGATAAGGTGCAGATCGCCCTCTACAGAGGTACCCACAGGAAAGACCTACATTTCCCTATTATCATTGCACCTTCTTCCCAAACATTTCCCCTTCGCCACTTCACACACACTATGACCTAGATTGGTTATCACTTGGGAAACACCCCAAACTTAAGGAGGATCAGCCCAATAGGACATCCTGAGACCTTCTCCAAACCTGACTTATTAAAATGCATGACGTCTTTTAGCATTTGTCTGGGTAAAGGGGGGTTTGATGCACATGTTTGGGTAATTTGATTATTAAATGTGATTGACATTGCTATGATCCCCGTGACATATGAGCCCCTGGAGGGCATACTTGTTGTTGTTGCAGGACTTTGCTCGGTGGACAGGTACATATGGGGGAATGATTAGGTCGGACCTCCATGGGGCTGAAAGCCCAATAGATGGATGTTGTGACCCCACCAAGGGGAAAGAGGAACCAGAGGCTTGCACCAAGAAGAAAGAAGGACGTTGCACCAAGGACACTCTGACAGACCTAGACCCAGGGGGTTTTGCCTTTCCTCCTGGACGTTGACCCTTGAGAGCACATGATGTCATCATTTTGACCTTGACGTCACCCAAAGTTAGGGTTTGCACTTATGATGGGCAGTTGTGTGCTAATTGGCACGTGTGGCAGCATTCAAGGCCTTTGGAGGCCAAACGTTCTACACTTGAGGCCTAGCGTTCCACCTTAGGGGCCTAACGTTACCTTAGAAGGGCATGACGTCACCCTTGAAGATGAAATTAGGGTTTAATTAATGACATTTATGTAAAAACTGGATTTTGAATGTGATTTGGCCATGTCAGTTGTTTTATGACCTAATTGTAATTAAAGGTCATTGATATTGTATAAATAAGAGAAAAAACTATCATTTTTATGATCATTACTCATCACACAAGTGTGTGGTCTGAAATTCGACCCTCTTTAAGGGTTATGGGTTGAAACTAAGTGGTGCGCAACTTCTTGGAGAGGCATTTTTTGTGTATCTTGGCTATTTTCATGGTGGAAAGTCTTCAACTAGGGTTTGAGCTTGATTATTCTTGGTGAAGTAAATAGAAAATCTGCATTTCTTTATTGTGAATGAATGCTTATGGTGAATTTTACTTGTTT
>SNQJ01S0204339.1:0-10969 GCA_010110895.2 Picea sitchensis
CCAATGATTTGGGTTCCCAAAGGTGAACCTCATGTTGAATGTTATCCTTTAAAGTTCCTATGAATACATCAATCAAGTGCTCATCTGGAATATTTCTTACCTTTATATTCAATCTTTGGAAGTTCTCAATGTGCTCTGTAACTAAACTCTTTTTCTTGAGATTTATCAATTGGATAAAGAAGGTATTGCTCCTTGTATCCTCATAGTGTGCTATTATTTCTTCCGTGAAAATTGTCCAAGTGACGAGTGATTTGCGAGAACAAAGCCATCGATACCATACAAATTGATTGGGTTCTAAATATAAATAAGCAATTTGTACCTTTTGTGTATGTGGCACATTATGTATATCAACGAATTGCTCCATTTGAAGTATCCATGTGATAGGGTCCTTTCCATCAAACTTCCTCATATCAATATTAGGAACGTGGTTGGTCTTCAACCCAAATTTGGAGTTTCTCCATTCTTGATTCACCTTCCTTGTGTCCTCATCATGAATTTCATGGGATACATTTTCACTTTCAGGTGTCCTCTCTATTAGGAAAATTTTCAATTCTTCCATGATCTCCCCTTTTAAACCATCCATCTTAGTATTTATTGCCTCCAACTTAATTTCCATCTCTTGTAGTTCATCTTTTGTTATTGTATTCTTTTGTAAATAATTTATGTCCCTACGCATTTCTTCACCTTCATCTAGAGTCCAAGTAGGATTGTTTGGAGGCTTATTTGGTGTAGAAGTTCCCTTTTTGGGTGGCATGTTGGCCAAGTATCACTTTAAACCTTGATTTTGAGGTGGTCCTGCTAGACAATCTTCCTTTTATTATATCTCCAAAATTTCGGCCCTTGTGAGTATGAAATTTTATTTTTTGTAGGTCTCTGATATTTCTTCTCTGCAATACCATAGGTCTGATCAAAATTGGATGCGCCAAGTGGAATTTACAGTAACTTCCCCACAACTTGCTGATTTGTTTCATTTCCAAGAGATCTCACTTGTATAGCCTTCCCCACACAAAATAATTGATATAAATTATGAAACTCGTACCAGAACTACTAGGGGTTGCCCACTATCCAATGCAACTAGTCTCACTCAATTTGGATACTCTAGGAACAATTTATGATTGTTTTACCCGGAACACCTGCTTGAGACTAGTCAATAGGACTAGTCAGATACCCTATCTTCCACAGGGTGTATATACAAATGTAATATGAACTAGAAGATGAAATTGTTATCACAGATAACTTACTAATTTATGTGAATATCTTCTAGATTTCAGGGTCTGAAACGTTACAGAAATTTTTTTATAGCGAAAATTCTGCAATGACTCAATTCAGGATGATTCTAGAACCCTATCTTAGAAAGGATGTATCTCCGAAAGAATAAGGCCTCAGGAGATGAAATTTTAACCCAACGTACCTTGATATGTCTAATAAATACCCTCCAATCCATTCCTTCTGAATCATTGTAGAAAAAAAATTATAGATAAAATTCCAAGGTGTCTCATATGTAGCAGTGAAACCCCAAGACCTTGAGCTCTGATACCATATGTTAGGAATCAAATATCAATATAGCATAGAAAAACCTCATAATAAGTACTCAGCACCTTGAAAAAGAGAGAAATTCAGGTAATAAGCCTCTTCGAGGGGGCAACCTCCTTATGCCCACATAAATGTTCAAATACAAGATGATTCCAAATGAAAATGTTTCCTTGGTATATATAGGAGACTAGGAGGTATAATTACAACTAATGGACTAAAGCCGACATAAATAAAATAAAATTACAAATTTAATATGCCCCAATTAAGGGGTAATGAGCCACTATTTAGGGATTAACACCTTTTTACTCTACATTCAGTTTTGTTGCTTTGATCTCGACGACCAGCTTCTCTTCCTTTTCTTGTAGGGGCTCCAACTAAGCCGGTCGTGCCATATTCTTCTCTTGTACTGCCTTTTCCTCTTCCTTTAAAGTCTTCATATCCACGACAATCTCGATATTTTTTGGCAATGACATCGTTCTCTGTCACGGTTTGACGTCTTCCATGGATACATGTAGTTTTTCCTCCTTCCTCCGCAGCTCCTGTAAGCTCCCATCCTCTAGAAGTTGTATCCATAACTGGGCACTATTATCCAACAGTTCTTTCATCCTATGTATGTTCTGCGTGATGTTTTCTACAAAATATATCACATCCTGCTCTATTTGCGCTCTGATTTCTGGAGGAGTTGTGGGAAATGCATGCTCCTCCAATTCTTTGATCTGTTCCTTGTAGTGTTGTAGTGTCTGCGCTATCTTCTGCATTTTCTCTTGCACAGACACTCCATGTACTCCTTCGCCATCTGAGGTAGCTTGGAATACTGCATGGACTTGGTTTTCCATTTCATCCACCTTCTTTCGCACCATATTTTTCTCCCACCCTTCCTGGCTAAGTGCCTCCTTTAGTGAGGTGTTGTCTTCCTGCGTCAATTGTAAGTTTGTCATGCCAGACCTTGCTCTGGAATGAATCTCCTCCGCAATGCTCACTTGTAATTTGTATAATTCTTTAGTTGGAATATTGGGAAACTCCAAGTCCAACATATCAATTTCCTTCAGGGGCCTCTGCATTGTCTCCTCATCTATAAACAACATTTTGGGAATAATTAGGAAGTTTATGCTCCCCTGTCTCATGATATGCATTGTCTCTCCCATTGGTGCCCCTTATTTAGTTGGTGTTGTCTTCTTCTGTTGTTTATGCTATGCCCTAACCTTCAACTTCTCCAGCATAGTTTTCACCTCTTTTATTTTCTCCAAAATTGAAGCTCTGTGATTTTTGACATTTTCCCACACATCTAACAGTCGATATTCCACTATCGTGGCTATCAAATCCACATTGTTTGTCATCAATGATGTCACCATGGGTTTCTTTTGGGCCTTGACCTTATTTTTGGAGCCACTTGATTACTCCCCTATTCTCTTCCTTTGGGCCTCTGATGGTTCATATGCTTCTAGAATCTGTGTATCCATGCATGTATCCTACCCTTCTCCTTCTTCCATCGATATTTATTGTGTTTCCATCTGCCTGTATTCCACGCACACTCGTTCTGTTGTTTGTCTTGTTTTCTACTATGTGTGCAGTGGTCCCTGTGTAGAGCCACATTGGGATTTAATCTTTGTTCTAGTTTTTTTATGTATGGGACTGCTACCCCCTTCTTGGCCCTGTGTCATGTTTTTTTTTTTTTTCTTGTGTCATTTGTGCCTGTCTGCTATGCAGGTACTGTTCTGTACTATGTCCTTGTTTGTGCCCCTGGAAACGTCCTTGGGATTGTTGGCGTTCTCCACTCCTCGGGCCATTACTAGACCTCCATCTGGATGTCCTACATTGTTACACAGTACTTCAGGTGCAGTCACTTCTTGGTTGGATCCCTCTTTGCTTGTAGCCACATACTGTGGCACTATTCTAGAATTTTTCTATTTTCCCAAACTCCTGGACAATTTTTGTGGGAATCCTCCATGTATCTGTGAATCTATTTTGGATCTCTGTCAGGTATAGCTTGAATACGTCATTGTTAAGTTTTTTCTTCTTGGGATCAACTGTACTACGAAGGGATGTGTAGCGTGTTGTGCCAAATTTTCCTGTCCTTGGAAGGAACATACTGTATGTGGGTTCCTACCACCCCATAAGTGCAATGAGGATGAGTAACCATGAATAGTGGAAATAAGAGCCCCAGTCTTATGTGTCCTTTCAGTATTCAAGGAATGAGTTTAGTAGATAAGGGGCCCAACTCATCGAGCTCCCCTTCGCGCATTGCGCCACAACTGCTACTACTCTTGCAGGTACTTCTTCCTTTCTACACTTGTGCATTAATTTTCAACCCAACAGTCATGTTGCAAATCATGTTGCAATATCATTGATGTCATTGATCTTGATACCTCTATTACCCCTCTCTGCACCATACTTTTCTTTAATATCATCTGAGATGGATTTCTCCTTAGTTTTATCTTCTAGGTACTGTTCTGGCTTCTCCCCATCTGTGGGTAGCCCTATAATTGTTGCGATGAGATCGACATTAATAGGAACTGGCATGTCCATCCATAATATGCCTCTGTTCACCCTTGTTAGGAGATTATTTACACATGTGTTTATGTCGGTTCATTATGTCGGTGTTGTCCAGTCCCAGGATCCACTACACAAGCTCCAACAGTGGTGCACCTGATGGGCCTTCTCCTCTTCTCTCCATATAGCTATGTGTTGCCAAATCCATAAAATTTATGGCATTAGACACACCATTCGGAGTATTTGAGGCCATTAACCCCTCCTACCATCTCGTCGTCTACCTTTACATCTTCAGAGATCTTCGACATTACCACGACTAGTTCTGCTTGTGTGCGTTGTACGGCATGCGCACTTCTTTCTACTCGCACCTTCTTTCTTGCTTATGGGGATGATACCCCAACTTCTAGTGTGTACTGATGTCGTGTTCTCTACTTCTCTTTGGGTTCTAGGCCCTACTACGTCGAACCCTATCCTATCCTTGTTTTTTTGGCCCTTTCCCCCTGGATGCGTTGGATTACATTCATTTGACATCCTCTTCTGGAGGATTAGGATCTTGTGCGGGTTCCTGATCCTCCTCCACATGCATTATGGTTGAATCATACTCCGGTGTGTGGATTTCATCCACATCCACCACTGTGGACATCTCGTTTGTTCCATTTTGTGGCACCCAAGTGCTACTCTATGTGTTTCGTCCAGTTCTGCTTGATGCTCCAACTCTTGATGGTGACATGGTGAGAAAATCCATATTACTGACTTCCAAATCGATAGAGGATAGCATAAATTTTCACTCTATAACTCTTCCACTTGGCTCTGTGTTCTTCTCCTTAGAAAATGACACAATGGGTTGCATTCCCCCCCTTTTCTGACTTTATAGCGGGGCAGAGAAGTGATAGTTGTGCCGCAATGACAATTTTCACTTTTTCACTTTTTGTTGTGTTTCATGCACACTGTGCCTTTCTACCTGTTAACCGCTCTCCTGCACACAGTGTTTTCCATCCCTGATTTTCTTACAACACACTGTTCTAGTCTATGAAAACCTTCCATGCACATCGATCTGTTTTTATTTTATGGATTTTCTTCTTTTTCTTCTTTTTATTTATTTTTCTCCTTTTATCTCTATTAACTTATACTATAATACACTATGTACATATCTTCTTAATTCATTATATCTTTCTAAGAAATAGGAGGTCGATTGTCCCTATATAGTTACAGTAGACTCACATTGATCATTCCTCTCAATTTCGTTCCTCCCAAATCTTTGAACTGTACAGATCCCCCATCTGTGACAGTCTTCACTTCGTATGGTCCCAACCAATTTATTCTGAATTTCCCTGGATTCTGAAAAACTTTGTTGTCATACACCAAGACTAGGTCTCCCTCCTTGAAACTCTTCCTCTTGATATGTATGTCCTGCCAATATTTATCTCTTGCTTTCTATACTTCTTGGTGGAATCCTTATATGATCCTATCTTCTTCCATCTCCATTACCTGACTTAGTCATTGTTTTACTGCACCTCATTTTGTCTTGTTGGTGATTGCTGCTACGTGCAGGATCTATTCCGAGAATTCTAATGGCACCACTGCTTCTTTTCCATACACCAACTTGAATGGTGTTTGTCCTGTCAACTTTTTGCATGTAGTATTGTATGCCCATAATATTGTTGGTATCTTCAAATCCCAATCATCCCTGTTGACATTGCATATATTTTTCAAAGCATTCTCTAAGATCTTATTAAAGGCTTCCACTGTTCAATTTGCTTGAAGGTGATATGGTGTACTCTTTTGATGATATAATTCAAACTCCTTAGTCATAGCCTTGATAGTACTATTGATGAAGTGAGTTCCTTGGTCACTCATCAAAATACTTGGGAATCCAAATCTAGTAATCACTTGCTCAAACAGGAAGTGTGTTGTTGTCTCTATGCTGTAATATTTTATTAGTGTTGCTTCTTCCTATCTCGTTAAGTACTCTGTCGCAGTAATGATATACCTTTCTCCTGACCTCTTTGTTGGTGGATTAATTGGTCCCACAAAGTCTATTTCCCATTTTTCAAATACTTTCAAGGCTACTTGTGGTCTTAGGGGAATCTCATCCCATCTATTAGGTTTACCAACCCTCTGACATACATCACATCTCTGGAAGTATTCCTTTACATCTCTGTGAATGGTCGGACACCATAGTCCTATGCACAATACCTTATGCATGGTATCTTTTCCTGCATAATTTCCTCCATCTATTCCCTGATGAGCCTATGCTAAAATACTAGGCCTCTCATGTTCTAGGACACATCTTATCAGAATGTTGTTTGTGCCCATATTGTATAGGTTTCCTACAATAAATTGATAGTCTGTAACTCTGACTACCAAATTTTTCTTATGCGTAGTGTTGAATTCTTGTGGTGCAATACCTGTACTCAAGTATTCAATGATGTCAACAAAATATTTATCAGCTACATGGACTAAAGATAACTGTGCATCAGGGAAGTTGTCCTCTAAATTTGTAGGTTCCTTTCCATTGGTGATCCTCGACAGGTGATTAGGTCCTACATTCAACTTCCCTTGTTTTATTATCACTTCAAAGTCAAATTCCTGAAACAAAAGTAACCATCTACATATGCTCCCCCCCAACACTGGCTTGTTGACTAGGTATTTGAGGGAAGAATAATTTGTGAACATTTTAAAGTGTTTCCCAATTAGATAACATCTGAAATTTTGTAGTACATATACCTTTGCTAGGCCTTATCTTTCTGTAGTATTGTAGTTCTACTATGACTCCGACAATTTTCTTCTTGCAAATGCTATAGGATGGTCTAACTCTCTTGCTCCTAGCTGCACCAGAATAGCTCCAAGTGTTATGGCTGATGAATCTACATGCACATGAAATGTCTTCTCCCAATATGGAAATACCAGAATAGGTTTTGTTAACATCTTCTCTTTCAAGGTGTCCAACCCTTGTTGAAAATCCTCATTCCATTGTAATTTACTATCTTTCTTCAGCAGTTTCTCCACCAGCGTAGTGATATGTGCATATCCTTTTATGAATTTCATGTAGTCCTATGTGGCCCAATGTTTCTCTCAACTGGCACACTAATTTCAGTGGTGATAAATTAACAATCACTGCAATCTTGGAAGGATCTACTAGCAAACCTTGTTTGCACACTATGTGTCCCAATAACATTCTGAAAGGTTTCCCAAAGATTCACTTATTGATATTTAATGATATTTGACATTGTCTGCATCTTTCCAACATTAGCCTTAACATCCCTACATGGTCCTTCAATAGACTTTATACTGTCCAATCATCCAGGTATACTTCTAAAAATTGATGGATGAATTCTTTGAAAGAAGCTATGACTACCCTTGAGAATATAGTTGGTGCATTGTTCAATGCAAAAGGCATGACTGTGTATTGGTAGGATCCCCATTCTATGGAAAAAGTGGTCTTGTAAATGTCTTCGGGAGCTATCTTGATCTGATGGTAACCTGAGAATCCATCTGTGAACGAGTATGCTTCTTGGCCTCCCACATTCTCTAATACCTCATCTTTGAAAGGGGTGGGAAAAGGTTCATGTAGGAAATCATCATTAAATTTCTTGAGATATACACAGATCCTTATCCCTCCTTGTTTATTTTCCTGCACTACCATAGGGATTATCCATTCTGACTCCTCCACTAGTTCTATGATACCGACTTCTAACATTTTGTCAATTTCTTCTTTGACCTTATGTTTATAAATTGGATTTAGTCTATACGGTCTCTGTCTAAAACATATAGCCTTAGGTTTGAAAGGTATCTTCATCTCTCCTAGATCTCCTGCTATGCATTTCATCTCCGTAAAGGTTGTTGGGAATAGGTCACTGTATTCACATAATAACTCTGTTATTCTTTCTACTATTTGTTCATCCCAGTAGTCTCCAATACTGGCCATTTTGGGATTATCATTTGTCCCAATATTTACTTTCTTCACCTTGATTAGCGAAAAAACTACTTTTGATTCCAGAGATGGGACTTCCACCTCTCTTTATCCTTCAATTTCTATAATTTAGATATTGTGCGGGTCATCTTCATCTGAAGCTTATTCCTACACATGATGACATGGCAATAGTTCTTTCATTGTTTTTCTATATTTTTGTTGGTATTCTGGTATGAGTTCCACCTTTGGTTCCTGGATGAATATTACCCCTCTTATATTCTTGAGTGCTAAATCCATGTTGGGGTTCTCATGTTCAAATGAGAAATTTACCACAAAATTATTCTGCAGTATTGTACATTCTGCAGTGCCTCTACGCAGTTCCGGGTCTACATACCAGTTTTCTGAAATTCCTTCTAGTGTATGAATAAAGTGATGAGGCCATTCTTCTGGTGGTGTCATCATCCATAGTTTTCTACACTTCTCCAAATTTTCTAGTGGTGACCCGTATCCATAATATCTCTCCATCTCTCTTCTCTTCTGCTCTGTGTCGAATCTAATATGCATTATCCGTTTGCATTGATACTCGTCCTTAACTATTTGTTTGTGCACACTCCACCATCTTGCAGGTGTTTCCTTGAGTTCTATGTCCAAGGATAATAGCCTATGAATTTCCAACGCCTCATCTTTGTATCTTGTTAGGAATTATTCTAAATCTTGATGCCATAGAAACTGGGAGGTTCTCTGATTTTTGTACCCACCCATCTTACTACGCAGTCTATTCTTGCGCACCTTATTATGGACACTTCATGTAATCTCTATTGCCAATCCTCCAACTCTGTATATGAGTCTGAAGCACATGATGTGATACTTCTCCAACTAAGTATCCAATCTGCAGTTTGATTCACATAATATTCTTCACGCACAATGGTTATCTATAATCGGTTGATTTCCTCAAGGTCTAAGCAAGTCGGTTCTACAAACCTTTCTCCTTTTGATGGTTCTAGTGGTGCAACGAATCTATATTCTCCTGTAGCGCACCTTTTCGGCTACCATAGATTAATCACTATTAAAAGGATACTATAACACCACTTGGTACATAACTCATACATACATTATATAATCCACATGCGTTTAAGCAAAGAAATACATTTAAGCTCAGAGGAAACATATTATTTACTGCTATAATAATAATCAATAACATTAACATTAAATTGATATGCACAACAGAATACATGATGATTATAATACACATAGATATAGAAACATAATTAAAGCATCATCTGGTACTTATCTTTGAACAGTGGTAGTTCCACCAACCAAGTGCAGGCCTTCCACGAACCTCCTAGCCTTAGACCACATTGCTCATCAGCTCAACAGTGGGTCACCCCCGAGCTGGGACTAAGATCCACCCCAAAAAAAGGAATCCTAGGCTAGGCTGAGGTTACAGGGAAACAACACACAACCACAAGGATGGAATTCTCTCCCAGGAACCTCCCACACTCACTGCCCACAGACCCTCATTCCCCACATGCCTGTTCCACCCCAGGAGTATACATTTTCTTTGTCACCTGGACAGTCCTTCAGCTGCTAATCTCCCTTGCCTTGGTTTACAGGAATAGGCCAGACCAAAAATATCCAGGCTCTATGGCAGCTACAAGGTTCCTTCCAGGAGTTCTCTCCTTCCTCTGCGCACTCTCTCACATGGAGGGAGTCGCTCACAGGTCCAACAACCTTTTCTTCCAACTTCAACCACCTCTCTCACCTGGAGAGGGTGTTGTACAAACTGGCCAACAAGCCGCACGGGATCAAACACTGCATGCCCACCACAATCAACGGGAATCTAGACACGAACACCCTAGGGAAGCTCCAGACAGGTGCAACAGCATAACCATGCTTAGCAGGGACGTGATACTTCTGTTTTCTCAATCTGGCAACACGGGATAGACTCACACTCTAGATTCTCAGGGAAGCGTGATGATTCGTCCATGCAGGGGTCGATTCAGACTCCTCGGTTTAGAACAGAGAAGGGGTGTACCAGCCTTATAGAACAAACACAGACTCTTTCCCAAAATCAACATAGGCTTCTTGTTCAGGGAATCTACACACGGGTTTTCTCAAAGCCAGACACAGGCTTTTCGAATCACAGGAACGCATGAAGGTTCTCTGCAGGAGTCGGTTTGGTTGTACTATCCAGGCTCCGTACGCGTTCAGGAAATCGGGTAGAATGGAGGAGGAACCCTTCTCACGGCTCACCCTGGCCATTTTATTCGCATGCATCAGGGTTGACACTTGTCACCCATGGAACTGCATGTGTTCCACCAGAACGCATCACCCTTGTACGTCCTCACCTTGCCAGAAACTTAGGATAAAACATAAAATGCACATGTCTTTTTGGGATAATATTAAAATATTGTTCCCAGGCATAAGCCCCCTAGGCTTAGCCCCCAGGCTCAACACTTAGCCCCTTTCCCACCTTCCAGCCCCTAATTCCTTACCTTCTCTGTGGATGCTCAATCCCCCTTCACTCATTCATCATGGTCGGTCTGCACCTGGTGGTGTTTACAATTTTATTAAATGTTCTGCATACATACAAGTACAAAATCAGGCCCTTGGCCTCCAACCCTTAGGCTCTATGGCCTAACAATCACATAGGTCACCAACTTATAAAAAATTGGCTCACCAGCCTATAAAACATAATTACAATTTCTTTCAGAACATGGTTTGGAACGGGGCTCGGCCTTGGGGACACTACAATCCCCCTCCCCTTATTTTTGCACCGTCCTCAGTGCAACTTTACACAACATCTGCAAGATTTTCAAAAAATTTCAAAAATATGCGGGTACTTTGCCCGCATAACATCTGCATGCTCCCATGTTGCATCCTTAGGACAGTACCATGTCCATTGGACCTTTACAAGCTCTATGGATTGATTTCGGAGTTGTTTGCTTTTCCTGTCCAATATGTGCACAGGATGCACTTGCAGGACACCTTCTAGTTCCACCTGAATCACATTCCAATCGATAACATGATTAG
>SNQJ01S0204340.1:1204-16579 GCA_010110895.2 Picea sitchensis
GAGATTCAAACAATAGGAAATAGCTGAGCTTATATATGCTCAAGCAAGATGGAATTAGAAAGTACAACTGTCTAGTACAGCTGGCAGTGTACGGTCATACTGTTGAGGGTACAATATATTTAACAAAACCTCCACTGGCAAAATAGAAAAGAATCTTCTGCGACGCAGGGCCAAACAGTACACGATTCCTCGATCCAAAGTTTGAGACAAGTTAAGTATTTCTCAAAATAATAATCTAGTTGTCCGATACATGAGTCAAGGGTGAATACGCGGGAGACATCATCAGGAACAGTTAATGGTGTTCTCTGGTTCTGATATGGTAGTTTTTCTGTCGGTCTCAGTGCTGCAAAGCTAAATCTCTCTGGTACGATCTTAGTAGTAGTAAGAATTTAGAGCTATAAAACTCTGGAAACTATGAAATTCCAGTGAAAAATCCAACAGTATACATGGAAACGAGGTGCAATTTGAAAGTTTTTCTATCTTCTCAGTGTTGTGACAGTATACATGGAACATTTTTTGGTGTTCTCTGGTTCTGATACTGATATGGTAGTTAATTAAAAATGATTGTAACTGTATAAACTAGCATAGCCGCTAACTCGTTAACTCACGGCTGAGAACGTGCTCTCAATATACTGAGAATGCATGTCTCCAATATAAAACGTTTGTGGTAATTCGTCTGTGGTAATATGAAATGTTTGGCTGCATTAGGTTGATAAATGTAACGTGGTAATTACATATCCTTACAGTAATTTTTTAATGTGATTAGGTAAATGTTAAAAAGTAAACATGTTAACGGATGCCTTACCGCCAGAATTTAGATTTTCGAAAATTTTCCAACCGTTAATTCTAAGACATAAATTATCCATAGAGCTTATAGTTTATATCAGTTTTGTGGTGTTTTTTTAATAGAATATATTTGCAACAGTTTACATAGAAATTATATGCAATTTGAAAGTAATAGAATTAATAAGAAATTATTAATTTTATTTTTTCTAATAATTATATGAATATATTTAACACAACACTAAAACTTTAATATCTATAAAGATTTTATTAGAAAATGAGAAGTAAAATTGAAAATACATATATAAAATTTTAATATCTTTTTAAAATTAGATGTTGCATATATAAACTTCAAACACCTTTGTAAATTAGAAGCATTATTTTTGTTCCTAAATAGTATTAATATGAAAATACAATAAAAGTCAATGATATGATTGGTTGATAAAAACAACAAAATGGAGCAAATGCTTAACATGGATAGGGTATTGATTTAGTTTCATGTTTAGTCTAAGCTTGAAAGAAAATACACATGCATTAAAAGTTTTTCATATACACAACTATAAAATGAGTATTATTAAGTTTTTTTACTTAACTAATTTTTGAAATAATATTTACTTTTACTTTAGTCTTTTGTTTTATAGTGATATTTTGAATAAAAACAATTTGTTTTATAGTGATATTTTGAATAAATACAATGAACATATTTGTAATAAATTATGTATTTGTAATAATAGAAAAAAAATATATATTTTTTAATTTAATATAATTTTAATTTAAAGTTCTCAATCTTTTATTGGAAGCTTACAAAAAAAACTTTCAAGTTCTCAAAACAGTTCTCAATCAATTGAAAAAGTTTCCAATACAACTATGATTTATACTACTTTTCTAAATCTTCAAAATTTTATTAATTGCTTGGTACGGCTGTCAGCTTCGGAACTTCCAGGCTTTATTAAAAAAAACTTCTATGAGACCTTAGAAAAATGCCAAGCAACAATCAATACATCACCACCTAAGCACATAGTTGTGCGACCAACTATCTAGCCCTCTCCGATATAGTTTCTGGAGCCCCTGCCATCAAGCTCTTCCTAGAGTTATCCGAAGCCCCGGATTACTGAGCTATTCCAAGCTTTTTTGGATAGATACTGCCCATCCATATTTGGATTGAGCATTCCGGTGAAGCAAGCGATAAAATAAAATAATTGATTTAATTCAATGGTATTTCGGGATAAATATTGGTATTTCTTACATTAAATCTTTTTGATAAATTGAATGCAAACATTTTATTCATCAAATAAATGAATAATATAATATTATAAATTTCAAGTTAGTAATATAATTTATTTATTTTTTCTAATGAACTAAAAATTCCCAAACTGATTGATAGTTAAATAGTTCTATCTCAACAACTTTGATTTTAATTTGAACCCTAATAGCTTCTCTACTTCAACATCTTTAGAAAAATGAAATAACGCCCAATGCCACTAAGTTACCAAACGCACCCATATTGTAAACATCGTTTTCTGAATGTTTGCAAGTAGTTGTCCTCTTTTCTTGTTGTTTAACGTTTTCCCTCTCATGTATGGTTGCATTTGACTCTTTGGACAAGTACATTAACTCTTCCCTTCTTCACTCAACTCTTTCATTTATATCACCTTTCTCAGTTCATTGTTCATTAAGTTTTTCATAGCATTTGCATTTAGTTTCCTTTTTCTAGGGTTCTTTATCATGCTACAACATTACATAATTTTTTCTTTTCATTTTCTACTAATTAGTAAGTGTTCATGTTTCTATAATTACCTACTACCTTTTTTCACCTCATTCTTCATACGAAACATTAAGTTTTCTCCTTTCCTTTTTCTATTTTGTAAGTGTTCATTTTGTTATAATGTAACACATCATGATCAAAATTCCAGGGCCTTCTCAACCAAATATGGTAGGATCCATCAATATCATATCACATAAAACTTTCAATATTAAGATTTAACAAGTATTGATTTGAAATTTTAGATCTAACTTTTTAATGACTTTCTTAGAAGTTATATTTTTGTGTTACCTCTTTTTATAATAATAATAATCTAAGGAGGTATACATACCCTTAACCATTTAGGAGGAAACACGTGTTCTTAATCATTAGGTCCACTCAAGTTGTATAAAAACAAGACATCTACTTCTTATTTTTCACTTCATTCAAAAAATAGTTTTCATTTTTTATAGCACTTTTATAAGTTGTTTATTGAATACAATAATATTTTTCGTAACATCAAGTTATTTTCTTGTTATTGCTACACATCAAATTCTTGGTCTTCAACTACATCATGTTACCTCTACAATATATGTTTTTACATCTTGATTTCTTCCACCATTCAAGGCCATGATGTGTTTTTAAGCTTGATGCACTTGCAATATGGACTTGAATAAAGTTCCATTAAATCTGTGACCTCTACCTTGATATCTTCCAAATCCTCTTCCTCTTTCACCATTTTTCCTCTTCCAACATCATTATCATCAACCTCTTCATTCTTCATCTCATTTGGTTTCCCCCTTTTAGGAATTTGTCTTTTCTTTCCTCTCAAGTTTTTTTTTCTCCTTGCTAACTTTTCTTCGACTCTCAATGCAAGTTGATATGCCTCATTAATTGATCAAAACTTAATCATAAAAATACCGTCTTCAATGGTAGACCACAATGCATTCACATATATTGCAATTGGATCAATATTTTCTTGGTTTTTTCCCAACCCTATAAATAATCTATAAAAAAAAAAATATTATACCCTTTCATTGACATCTCTATTTATTTAAAATTCTACAATCTATGTAATCAATTCAAAATCACAGGGTAGAAACTTTCAATTTTGCCACCATTATTCTCCAATTTTTTATCTTCTCTTTTCCTTACACTACGATTTCACTGTAACTTATTCTACCATAGTGAAGCATGTCCCTTCAACTTTTCACATGGAAATGTTTCTCTTCTTAGGTCTTATGTTCTTTCAAAATCAAAGTATTTATCCATTTCACCTATCCAATCAAACAATGCATCTAGATTTGGATAAGTTGTAGGAATATGTTGGGGTATCCATTCTAGGTCCTCCTTACAAACATGAAATAACTCTTAATATCTTGTTATTAGGGCTTTGATCCTATGAAGGCTGTGAGAATGAAGAAGATGCCTTGGATGAGGAATCATCTCTTTCTCTTCCTTGTTCATCTGCATCAGATGAAAACTTTGTCTGTTGTCTCAATAAGGAGAGTGCAGAAATTGAGTTTGTTTTGGAAGCTGATACTCTTTGTAACCCTGTCTCTAAAAATCCTAGATATCAGCAACCTATTTTTGACTCATATGATGATGATAACATATTACTTCCTGAATTGAATCTTGAAAAACAACCTTTGTTTAATAGTCTTCACTTGTTGGGCAGGAGATAGCTCTTGGTATTTCATTTGAAACTCCTCCTTTATTTGATCATTATGGAGACAGTGATGAAGATGTTGAGGTATTTTTTGTCCTAGAAGAATAAAGCATTAGAAACCATCCTTCTGATGAAAATGAAAGCTTCTACCAATAGCAACATGTTAAGGAGAAACAACCATCCATTGATATACATGAGGAGATTTCTCGCCATTAGCTAGAAGATGTTATCAGAGAAGGAAAAAAAGAAGTGGATCAATATCCTGCATAAACCTTTCACTCACCTGTGCTTTCCACAGACATTCAACCATATGTGAGCATTTGTAAAGTAGAGCAGGCTTTCTGTTACCAACCTAGTAGGTTTTATCACCTATTTTATGACCCTGTAGGGGAATACATGGAGTTGTATTTCCTTAATGTATTGAAGCCTCCAAGATTTATCTTACCTTCATCATTAGGAGGAAATCTAAAGAATGTAATTAATTTGTTGTCACAGTTTTATTGTCCCTTGTTGATCAGTAACAAAGTAAATAATTTTTCAGTTAGGAAGTTACTTGAATGGCTCTGGTGGAAGTTTGTTTTCACCTAGCGCATTGTAAAAATCAGTTAGTTTAGGATTGTACATAAATAAGCTCATTTTGGAGCATGTGTGTTTATTTTTCTTTTCAAGTTAAGTAGTGTACATGTCATCATGTCGTTTCCAGCAAAATGCATTTGAGCTCGACTCCACAACCCAAAAGCTAAGGCCTTGGAACTGCTCGTTGTTGGCAGATCACAAGGAGCATGCCATCCCCTATGGAGTCAATGTTATCACATGAATTTTTTCAGGGTCATAGGTGAAATCCATGAGCACATGCAGCATCGAGTGCAGTTTGTAGCAGTGGAGATCCTCTGCGCAGTTTAGTTTAGTGTCATCTCTGAGTGAGGTTGGAGGAATTCCATAGTTGGGGGGCGGATAAATTTTAGCGGGGGCGCTAAAATAGCAGGTGCCCCAGATCACATATCGCGACCATATCAATGACCAACAGTCATTTCGACGCCGCAAGCTGCACGGGTGCTAAAATATAAAAGCGGGCCGAAATACAAACCATGGTATTGCGGGGAAGCTACGTGGCGGAAGATGGTGCATTTCGGGACCAAAAGCGGTGTGGGGCCAAACCACTTTCAATGACCCCAAGATAATGTGCTCGTTCAACATCATATACAAGGACAACACGTGGTCGCCCCCTAGTTGTCAAGTCGCGTTCTGATCCCAAGGAGGATTCAACTAATGAACAAGGATTAACTTTTGCGACCCGAATTCACATGCTTATCCAACGCCCAATCCGTGAGCAACACGTCGCGGCCTTCTAGGCGTCAAACCCTCATCCCCATCCCAAGAGAAGTGCAGTTAATAAAATGAGGGAGTGGTGTCCAAAACCTTGATTCACCCCATAAATAGAAAGTATGGAGGGTTTGGTCGTAGATACGGGACTTTCAACCCGAGGTACCACAGAGGGAAGTTGCTCCAGCAGACCCATACTGATCCAAAATTCCTTTTGAGAGAAGAAAAAACCACGTGAAGAACCCTGTGATACTAGGGCCATCTAGGATTCATGTTTGTTGACCATTGTTCTAGGTATAAAATTAGGGGATAAAAGTGAAGGGAAGGGGGTTCAGAGGCCAGAGAGCTGAGAGAGATTTAGGAGCAGGGCAATGCATTTTTCAGTTTCTAAGCCTGAGGGGCATGGATAGTAAAATATTATGTTATTGAAGATTCCTTTGAGTTGTTTTATTAGACTGTCTTCTTAGTTTACATGTTGTTTGGTTTTTCTTGTCCGGATGTAGCATTTTTGATCTATGGATTCCTGAGGCGGTAGAGGATATGTTGTCATATTGCCCATCTTTCATCATTTATCACTCAGACGCTTATTGTTTTTCTTCTTTTCTGGAGGTAGCATCTTTGATCTATGGATTCCTGAGGCGGTAGAGGATCTGTTGTCATCTTTCCCATCTTTCATCGTTTATCACTCAGACGCTTGTTTTACTTCTTTTCTAGAGGTAGCATCTTTGATCTATGGATTCTTGAGGCGGTAGAGGATCTGTTGTCATCTTGCCAATCTTTCATTGTTTATTACTTAGACGCTTTTTTTTCTTCTTGTCTGGATGTAGCATCTTTGATCTATGGATTCCTGAGGAGGTAGAGGATTTGTTGTCATCTTGCCCATGTTTCATCATTTATCACTTAGACGCATTTTGTCTTCCTTCTCCTCATCACCACATAAATCCTTTGTCTGATAGGTAGTTTAAATGCCTTCATTAAGCACGATACTTATGACTCCATAGCCCAACGATCCAGTATTGATCTACAACAACCTCTGTTATCTTTTCCTTTCTTTGCAGTCTTGGCCTAACTCTCGACCTTAAACCCACTTGAAACAAATTTAATGTTACCAGGATTACCCCCATTTACAGTTTGGGGGTGAATCTTAGAGTGATAACATTAATGGCACCGTTGTCAGGGATGAAAGTGAAGATATATTCCGTGGGAGAACAACAATGAAGAGATTCAGTTTTAGATGGTGAACTGAAGCTGGACACATTGTTTTGACTGCTTATCTTTCACCATGGCGAATCCACTGTGCAAAATCTGTTGGTGACTCCATTGAAAGGAGACAAATCAAATGGATATGGAGACTATCCTGGCCAGGAGGTTTCCCCCTCTAAATTTCTCATTCGTAGATGGTTATCCAAATCCCATGCCTCAAATTGATGAATGGTAAGATCTGTTGCCAAGATTTTATGAAGGCGAGAATGACAACCCTCTTGAACCTTCTCTACGGTTTCATGCTTTGATGCATCAACTTGACATCCATCATGAAGACATATGTATGAAGTTGTTTATGTACTCTCTTCAAGGAGAGGCTCATATTTTGTATCACTCTCTTGAGCTTTCTAGCATTTCTTTACTCAAAGAGTTTCATGCAGCTTTCAATATTAATTGTCAAATGTTTTACTCCTCTGAGTTAATTTGTCATAGTTGTTGTGAGGAGTATAAAGACTGTGTTCAAGATATAATTGATTCCTATGAAGGGTGTGAGAATGAAGAAGATGCCTTGGATGAGGAATCATCTCTTTCTCTTCTTTGTTCATCTACATCAAATGAAAACTTTGTCTGTTGTCTCAATAAGGAGAGTGCATAAATTGAGTCTGTTCTGGAAGTCGATACTCTTTGTAACCCTATCTCTAAAAATCCTAGATATGAGCAACCTATTTTTGACTCATATGATGATGATAAGATATTGCTTCCTGGATTGAATCTTGAAAGGAAGCCTATGTTTAATAATGAAGAGCAATCTTCGCTTGTTGGGCAGGAGATACCTCTCGGTATGTCATTTGAGACTCCTCCTTAATTTGATCATTATGGAGACAGTGATGAAGATGATAAGGTGTTTTTTGTATTAGAAGAAAAAAACATTAGAAACCATCGTTCTGACGAAAATGAAAGCTTCTACCAAGAGCAACATGTTAAGGAGAAACAACCATCCATTGATATACATGAGGAGATTTCTTTCCATCACGTAGAAGATGTTATCAGAGAAGGCAAAAGAGAAGTGGATCAATAGTATGAATCAACCTTTCAGTCATCTGTACTTTCCACAGACATTCAACCATATGTGAGAAACTGTAAAGCAGAGCATGCTTTCTATTACCAACCTAGTAGGTTTTATCACCTATTTTATGACCCTGTAGGGGAATACATGGAGTTGCATTTCCTTAATGTATTGAAGCCTCCAAGATTTATCTTACCTTCATCATTAGGAGGAAATCTAAAGAATGTAATTAATTTTATGTCACAGTTTTATTGTCCCTTGTTGATCAGTGACAAAGTAAATAAATTTTCAGTTAGAAAGTTACTTGAATGGCTTTGGTGGAAGTTTGTTTTCACCTAGCGCATTGTAAAAATCAGTTAGTTTAGGATTGTACATAAATAAGCTCATTTTGGAGCATGTGTGTTTATTTTTCTTTTTAAGTTAAGCAGTGTACATGTCATCCTGTCGTCTCCAGCAAAATGCATTTGAGCTCGACTCCACAACCCAAAAGCTAAAGCACTGGAACTGCTCGTTCTTGGCAGCTCACAGGGAGCATCCCATCCCCTGTGGAGCCAATGTTATCACATGAAGTTGTTCAGGGTCGCAAATGACAACCATGAACACAGGCAGCAGGCAGTTGCAGTTTGCAGCAGCGAAGATCCTTTGCGCAGTTCAATTTAGCACCATCTCTGAGCGAGGTTGGAGGAATTCCATAGTTGGTGGGCAGATAAATTTTAGTGGGGGTGCTAAAATAGAAGGCATGCCCATATCACATATCGCGGCCATATCAACGAACTCCAGTCATTTCGGCGCCGCAATCTGCATGGGTGTTAAAATCCAAAAGCAAGCCGAAATACAAACCATGGTATTGCGGGGAAGCTATGTGGTGGAAGATGGTGCATTTCGGGACCAAAAGCGGTGTGGGGCCAAACCGCTTTCAACGACCCTGAAATAACATGCTCGTTCAGCGCTGTATCCGAGGACAACACGTGCCTTCCCCCCTAGTCGTCATGTTGCGTCCCGATCCCAAGGAGGATTCAACTAATGAACATGGATTGACTTTTGTGGCCCGAATTCACATGCTTATCTAGTGCCCAATCCATGAGAAACACGTGGTGGCCTTCTAGGCATAAAATCCTCATCCCGATCCCAAGATAAGAACATATAATAAAACAAGGGAGTGGTGGTTGAAACCTCGAATCACCCCATAAATAGAAAGCATGGAGGGTTTGGTCGTAGATACAGGACTTTCAGCCCAAGGTACCACAGAGGGAAGTTGCTCCAGTAGACCCATGTTGATCCAACTTGCCTTCTAACAGAAGAAAGAACGACATGAAGAACCCTATGATAGGAGGGCCATATAGGATTCTTGTTTGTTGACCACCATTCTGGGTATAAAAGCAGAAGATAAAAGTGAAGGGAAGGGGGTTCATAGGCCAGAGAGCCAAGAGAGATTTATGAGCAGGGCACTGTATTTTTCAATTTGTAAGCCTGAGGGGCATGGATAGTAAAATATTATGTTATTGAAGATTCCTTTGAGTTGTTTTACTTAGTCTGTCTTCTTAGTTTACATGTTGTTTTGTGTTTCTTATCTGGATGTAGCATCTTTGATCTATGGATTCCTGAGGCGGTAGAGGATCTATTGTCATCTTTCCCATCTTTCATCATTTATCACTCATACGCTTGTTGTTTTTCTTCTTTTCTGGAGGTAGCACCTTTGATCTATGGATTCCTGAGGTGGTAGAGGATCTGCTGTCATCTTTCCCATCTTTCATCATTTATCACTTAGACGCTTGTTTTTCTTCTTTTCTGGAGGTAACATCTTTGATCTATGGATTCCTGAGGTGGTAGAGGATCTGTTGTCATGTTGCCCATCTTTCATCGTTTATCACTTAGACGCTTGTTGTTTTTCTTCTTTTCTGGATGTAGCATATTTGATCTATGGATTTATGAGGAGGAAGAGGATTTCATTTCATCTTGCCCATGTTTCATCATTTATCACTCAGACACATTCTGTCTTCATTTTCCTCATCACCACATAAATCCTTTATCTAATAGGCAGTTTAAATGCCTTCATTAAGCACGATACTTATGACTCCATATCCCAATTGTCTAGTACTGATCTGCAATAGCCTCTGTTATCTTTTCCTTTCTTTGCGGTCTTGGCCTGACTCCCGACGTTAAAACCACTTGAAACAAATTTAATGTTACCAGGATTACCCCCATTTGTAGTCTGGGGGTGAATCTTGGAGTGATAACATTAATGGCGATGTTTTCGGGGACGAAAGTGAAGATATCTTTCATGGGAGAACAACAACGAAGAGATCCAGTTTTATATGGTGAATTGAAGCTGGACACATTTTTCTGACTGCTTATCTTTCACCATGGCGAATCCACTGTGAAAAATTTGTTGGTGACTCCATTGAAAGGAGACAAATCAAATTGCTATGGAGGCTATCATGGCCAGGAGGTTTTCGCCACTAAATTTATCATTTGTAGATGGTTATCCAAATCCCGTGCCTCAAATTGATGAATGGAAAGATTTGTTGCCAATATTTTATGAAGGAGACAATGACAACCCTCTTGAACATGCTCTAGGGTTTCATGCTTTGATGCAACAACTTGACATCCATCATGAATACATATGTAAGAAGTTGTTTATGTACTCTCTTCAAGGAGAGGCTCATATTTTGTATCACTCTTTTGAGATTTCTAGCGTTTCTTCACTCAAAGAGTTTCATGCAGCTTTCAATATTCATTGTCAAATGTTTTACTCCTCTGAGTTAATTTGTCATAGTTGCTGTGAGGAGTATAAAGACTGTTTTCAGGATATAATTGATTCCTATGAAGGCTGTGAGAATGAAGAAGATGCATTGGATGAGGAATCATCTCTTTCTCTTCCTTGTTCATCTGCATTAGATGAAAACTTTATCTATTGTCTCAATAAGGAGAGTGCAGAAATTGAGTCTATTCGGGAAGTTGATACTCTTTGTAACCCTGTCTCTAAAAATCCTAGATATGAGCAACCTATTTTTGACTCATATGACGATGATAAGATATTGCTTCCTGGATTGAATCTTGAAAGGCAGCCTATGTTTAATAATGAAGAGCAGTCTTCGCTTGTTGGGTAGGAGATACCCCCTGGTATGTCATTCGAGACTCCTCCTTTATTTGATCATTATGGAGACAGTGATGAAGATGCTAAGGTGATTTTTGTATTAGAAGAAAAAAGCTTTAGCAACCATCCTTCTGACGAAAATGAAAGCTTCTACCAAGACCAACATGTTAAGGAGAAACAACCATCCATTGATATACATGAGGAGATTTCTTGCCATCAGGTAGCAGATGTTATCAGAGAAGGAAAAAGAGAAGTGGATCAACAACCTGCATCAACCTTTCAGTCACGTGTGCTTGTCATAGACATTCAACCATATGTGAGCAGTTGTAAAGCAGCACAGGATTTCTGTTACCAACCTAGTAGGGTTTATCACCTATTTTATGACCCTATAGGGGAATACATGGAGTTGCATTTCCTTAATGTATTGAAGCCTCCAAGATTTATCTTACCTTCATCATTATGAGGAAATATAAAGAATGCAATTAATTTGATGTCACAGTTTTATTGTCCCTTAATGATCAGTGACAGAGTAAATAAGTTTTCAGTCAGGAAGTTACTTGAATGGCTTTGGTGGAAGTTTGTTTTCACCTAGCGCATTGTAAAAATCAGATAGTTTAAGATTGTACATAAATAAGCTCATTTTGGAGCATGTGTGTTTATTTTTCTTTTTAAGTTAAGTAGTGTACATGTCATCCTGTCATCTCCAACAAAATGCATTTGAGCTCGACTCCACAACCCAAAAGCTAAGGCACTGGAACTGCTCGTTCTTGACAGGTCACAGGGAGCATGCCATTCCCTATAGAGCCAATGTTATCAAATGAAGTTGTTCAGGGTCGTAGGTGACAACTATGAGCACAAGTAGTAGGCAGGTGCAGTATGTAGTAGTGGAGATCCCCTGCACAGTTAAATTTAGCGCCATCTCTGAGTGAGGTTGGAGGAATTCCATAGTTGATGGGTAGACAAATTTTAGCAGGGGCGCTAAAATAGTAGGTGCACCCAGATCACATAGCATGGCCATATCAACGAACACCAGTCATTTCGGTGCCACAAGTTGCATGGGTGTTAAAATCCAAAAGCGAGTGAAATACAAACCATGGTATTGCGGGGAAGCTACGTGGCGGAAGATGGTGCATTTCGGGACCAAAAGTGGTGTGGGGCCAAACCGCTTTCAACGACCCCGAAATAATGTACTTGTTCAACGCTTAATCCAAGGACAACACGTGGTCGCCCCCTAGTCGTCAAGCCGTGTCCCAATCCTGAGGAGGATTTAGCTAATGAACAACGATTGACTTTTGCAGCCCAAATTCACATGCTTATCCAGTGTCCAATCCGTGAGCAGCACGTGGCAGCTTTCCAAGCGTCAAATCCTCGTCCTGATCCTGAGAGAAGAGTAGTTAATAAAACGAGGTTGTGGTGATTGAAACCTCGACTCATCCCATAAATAGAAAGCATGGAGTGTCTGGTCGTAGATACATGATTGTCAGCCCGAGGTACGACAGAGGGTAGTTGCTCCAACAGACCCATGTTGATCCGACTTGCCTTTTGACAGAAGAAAGACCCACGTGAAGAACCCTATGATAGGGGGGCCAGCTAGGATTCGTAGATGTTGACCACCATTCTGGGTATAAAAGCAGGAGATAAAAGTGAAAGGAAGGGGGTTCAGAGGCCAGAGAGCCAAGAGAGATTTAGGAGTAGGGAACAATATTTTCAGTTTGTAAGATTGAGGGGCATGGATAATAAAATATTATGTTATTGAAGATTCCTTTGAGTTGTTTTATTAGACTATTTTCTTAGTTTACATGTTGTTCTATTTTTCTTGTCTGGATGTAGCATCTTTGATCTATGGATTCCTGAGGCGGTAGAGGATCTATTGTCATCTTGCCCATCTTTCATTGTTTATCACTTAGACGTTTGTTGTTTTTCTTCTTGTTTGGATGTAGCATCTTTGATCTATGGATTCCTGAGGCGGTAGAAGATCTGTTGTCATCTTGCCCATGTTTCATCGTTTATCACTCAGACACATTTTGTTTTCCTTCTCCTCATCACCACATAAATCCTTTGTCTGATAAGCAGTTTAAATGCCTTCATTAAGCACGATACTTATGAATCCATAGCCCAACGGTCTAGGACTGATCTGCAACAACCTCTACTATATTTTCCTTTCTTTGTAGTCTTGGCCTGACTCCAGACGTTAAACCCGCTTGAAACAAATTTAATGTTACCAGGCTTACCTCCATTTGCAGTCTGTGGGTGACTCTTGGAGCGATAACATGATCAACAGACAGGAATTGCATGAAGTTCGCTCTGGTTTCTCTACAGGTGACCGAGAGCTGTGACCTCGACTTAACCTTTGGGCACTTATTTCACTTTGCAAGATCGATAGTCGTGTTTTATAGAGCCACTAAGATCAACGGCCCGGAGTGATTGCGGAAACTAAACTTGCTCACGCTTTAATTTCCTTCCCGATCTCTGCAATGGCTCCCCGCCGTCGATCTCCCTTCAACGAGATCTGACGGTCATGACTTAATCTTCGCTTGATTTGACGACTTATCTTGCTCTCGCCCAGATCTAACGACCCAACACCACAAATGTTGTGATTTCTTTCTTTGTGGACATTTCTTAAACTTGTTACACCTCCTGTGTTTCCGAACATAGTCCAAGTATTCTTTCAATGCCCGCACTCTTTACCTCAAAAGTCTCTAGACTTCCTTAGTCGAATTTCTCGTTCATGGGTCATCCAGTTTCCGAGTAGAAACCATGGGCTATGAACCTCAGTTTTGTCCATTTTGATAACAATTATTTTCCGAAACTTTTGCTTCTGGTTCCACTAACATAGCCCATCCAAGCTTAGTGTTTAAACCATGACTCTGATACCATTTTGTAACGTTCCGATAGAGAAAGGAAACATGGATGTGGATGTGAATGTGAATGTGAACATAGATGCCCAAGCGTATGGAAGCCCACGAGCGTGGTTGCACGGCCATCCTGTGTGCAAATTCTTTAAGACTCCGCTGCTGGATATTGCTTGCCGAATGAGACTCACCATCGCGTACGAATTGAAACCTGCCATTCCATGAAAGGGACTGCAACGAAACGTGAGTCTTGGAGTAGTGGACTCGTGCCCATCCTTCTAGCAAGTTTTCTACACTGATCGTTTCGTCCCCTGACACCAATTTTTCGCGTTTGACGTTTGACGGCCGCAGATTGCTCATATTTCCAACCATTTAGTACCAGATCGAATCCCCTCTCTCCTATATATATATGCTTTCAAATGAAACCGTAACGATCATTAAACTGCTTTCCCTCCATAGCATTTGCAGTGTTCTATATCCTCCGAAAGCTCGCTGGGCATGAATAGAGAGCTCAGAGAAGTACGGAAGATAATTAGGGGAGAGGAAGAGAATTACGGTTGTGTACAGCCACCCAGCCGTTGCCGAGGCCGCTGTGGTATTTCTCAAAATAATAATCTAGAGTTTGACACAAGTTAAGTATTTCTCAAAATAATAATCTAGTTGTCCGATACATGAGTCTAGGGTGAATACGCGGGAGACATCGTCACGAGCAGTTTATGGTGTTCTCTGGTTCTGATATGCTAGTTTTTCTGTCGGTGTCAGTGGTGTAAAGCTAAATTTCTCTGGTACGAAGTTAGTAGTAATAGGAGGAATTTATATCTATAAAGTCTGGAATCTGGTCATATGTTTTCGTACTTCACATTAAATAAACGAACTATAAATATCTTATCCGCACTTAAAAAGAGCCTACTGTAAACGTTTTAATTTGTGGATGTGTTAGTTTTACTCAAATTGTTGGAACTGTAGGTATTGGTTGAGTTGGTATAATCCGACTTCTATACGGTATCTTATCTGAAAAGGCCTATTTAAAAAAATCACCAAATTCCAGAGAAAAATTCAAAAGATAAAACTCTTTTTGACCACCAAAATTTCGATTTTCCACATGTTAAGTTTCTCAACTTCCCCGCAGTTAATTCCAAGATATAAATTATCCATAGAGCTTATCGCCTATATCAGTCTTGTGGTGCGCTTTTCATAGAATATATTTGCAATAGTATACATGGAAACGACCTGCAATCTGAAAGTTTTTTCTGTCTTCTCAGTGTTGCAACAGTATACATGGAACAGTTTATGGTATTCTCTGGTTCTGATATGGTAGTTTTTCTGTCTTTCTTAGTGTGATAAAGCTAAATATCTCTGGTACGAACTTAGTAGTAGTAAGAATTTAGAGCTACCAGTTTAGATCCATTTAATTATGGTTCTACAAAGCGTTCAGACGGATCAATCTTTTGAGGTGCAAACCTGTTTCTAATTTTTTTTTATGTTTCTAATTTTTTTGAGTGGACATAAGATTATTTTTCTTTTAATTTTATTTTAGAATATTTATTTAATATTGTTTGGTACAGACATCCTCCCACCTATTTATTTAATATGTTTTTATATGGTAATAAACTCTGGAATCTGGGTAAAAAATTTTAAGAA
>SNQJ01S0204341.1:0-16579 GCA_010110895.2 Picea sitchensis
CAGTCTAAGTATGCTTGTCACCTTCTTCGTCGCTTTCACATGGACGATTGTAAACCAACCCCTTCTCCCTTCCAGTCTGGAGTCAAGATTACTGCCACATGTACTTCTCCTGAAGTTGATGCCACTCTGTACCGTCAGTTAGTTGGTAGCCTCTTATACCTGACTCATACCCGTCTTGATATTTCCTTTGTTGTTGGTCTTGTTGCTCAGTATATGAAAATGCCCCATGAAAGTTATTGGAAAGCATCTAAAAGGATACTTCTCTATGTTCATGATATAGTGCAGTTCGGGATACATTACAGTTCAGGGGGGACTCCTTTATTGGTTGGTTTCACTGATCCAGATTTAGCCGGCAACCCTAATGATCGAAAGTCTACTGCGGGTTGTGTTTTCAGCCTTGGTTCAGGACCTGTCACTTGGGCCTGTAAGAAACAACATGCTATTTCACTTTCTTCAGTAGAAGCAGAGTACCAAGCAGCAGTAAATGAAAGTTAGGAAGCCATGTGGCTTCGACAGATCCTTTCAGAGTTTGGATTCCAGCACCAACATCCGACCAACCTTTGGTGTGACAATCAGAGTGCCATCAGGGTCGCCAAATACCCATTTCAACATCATCGTAGCAAACACATAGAGCTACACATGCACTTCATCAGAAAGCTCATTCATGATCAAATTATTGAAGTCCTCTTTTTCCCTACAGAAGATCGAGTTGTAGACATTTTCACAAAGTCTCTTACAGAAGCAAAGTTTTCCAAACATCGATCTATGTTAGGAGTTCAGGAAGTTTTCATTAAGGGGGGATAGGCTCTAATTCCTCCTTCCTTCTCCTATTGTGTCACTATTGTAAATCCTTTAATCCTATCCCAAGTTTTTCTTAAGGGGGGATGTTAGGATATTTAGACACTTAGGAGTTAGTTAAGATCTACTTGGTCTATTGTGTCGTTAGGTAAAAGTGTTTTTTCTATTGTGTTTCTTTAATATGCATTAGTATGCATTTGTAGTTAGGAAATCCGACGGTCACGATATGTTCCCAACATAGAGTGATCTGATGGTTCATACTCTCCTCGATCTTAGCGTCCATTGATCTGTGGCTTAACACCCGATTGGTCCATGATCTCTATTTAAAGAACATGGAGGATCATTTTTCGATGATCGATCGTGAGAAACTCTCTTGTAAAATCTCTCTGTAATATTTTTCTTTGCATTAATAAACTATTCCAAGTGGTCGTGTTGGTTGGGGCCGTGGATATTTCCCCGTAGGGGTTTTACTACGTGAAAACATCGGTGTCTTGATCTTTGATTTGGTTATGTGAGTGGTTACTGAAGGTGTTCGTCCTCTGTTGGAATACCTGTGTTGTCTAACATGATATAATAAATCATTCATTACTTCCTGGAATTTATTTGGTGCATTAGACAATCCAAATACATAACACAAAATTTGTATAGGCCCTCATGGGTGAAAAACGTAGTTTTGGGAATGTCCTCTTCTTATATTCTTATATAGTAATATCCTAATTTAATGTCAATATTTGAGTAATACTTAGCACCATGGAGATCGTGTAATAGTTCATCCACAAATGGAATCGGGAACTTATCTTTTATGTTTATTTTTTTTAATTCTATATAATCAACATAGAGTCTCTAGGATCCATATTTGTTTCTTACCGGTATGACCATAGTTCAAAATGGACTCTTGTTTTGGGATATAACACCACAATCCAATAACTCTCGAACCAAACATTCAATTTCTAATTTGAGGCTATGGGGTTGCCTATAGGATTTTATTCTAACTAGGGATGAATCAAGAATTAATTCTAAGACATGATCTTTGGATCATTTTGGAGGAAGACTCTGAGGCAGGTCTTGAAATATGGTACTATATTTTCCAGAAATATCATCAAAACATATAGGAGCATCAATTTTATTAGAGGATAGCTCCATTGAATAATAGTGGAAAAGGTAATGTTGGGCTCCTTTCTTAATCATCTTCTCCCTTCTATTAGACAAGACTATTTGGGTGGGTGGGATTTGGATTCCATAAAACTTGTGTTCCCTCCCTTTTTCTAAGAACTTTAGGAATATTTTCTATAAGTTTAACCCTACTATACCAACCATGGACAACCATTGGGCTCCTAATTCTAAATCTACTCCCCCAATTTTCATGGAATACATGGGGAACTATAATTGGTAATCATTAATTGAAAATTTAACCTAATGACATTTCCCTATGTACAAGGTAGTTTTGTTTCCTAGAATTGAGACTTGAAGCTTGGAAGAGGGATAGAAAAACATGTTTAACTATTTTTTTCTTTTAGTGTCGATGAAATTATGAGAGCTCCCACTATGAAATTATCATTGTTACTCTTTTATTTTTAATGTAGCCCAAAACCTTGAGAGTTTGAGGTTGAGAAACACCATTCATCATAGCAAAAGAGAGTGTTGGAGTGGAATTCTATTAGTTAGATCCTCTAGTATTTTTGGACTCTTCATTTCAATTTTATGAATACATGACAAATGGATACAAATTGCTTATCTCTTTGTCACTGTGACTATGTACTTCGTATAGCTAGAATTTATTTTCCTTTCATTTGTGTTATGGCCTTTAGTTGGGAGCATGACATCTAAAGCACTGATTTTTTTCATCCTTTACATTATATGGGGAAATCATTTTGTTAGGGGGGAATATACTTTGGGATCTATTTCTTAGAGCAGGACTAGGTGACTTGTTGCAAGGATGTCAATTTTTCTTTAGCAATTCTGGCCTTTAGTCATACTTTCTCTATATCCTTTATATCTATCCATGTGAGCTCATTCCTTATGTTTTATTTCAATCCTGATATAAACATTTGTAGGAGATAAGAAACTAGTAATTCATGCATTTGAGTAGCAAACACATGTAAATCATTAAAAAATTCATCCACCGAACATGACTATTGTAATAGAGTGAGTTTGGAGAAAAAAATTGTTTTTCTCAATGTTTTGAAATCTCTTGAAAAAATATTTCTGAATATATCCCTATTTCTTGATTGATATTTTGAGTGCCACCACAAGAACCAATCACATGTTGATATATTTAGGTGTAATGATTCAAAAATTATTTTTTCTTCATCATCACACATTTGGTGCAACTCAAAATAACACTTGATTCTATTTATCTATATTATGGTCTCTCTATCATCCTCTCGATCAAAATTTGGTACATCAATGTTTTCCATGTATGAAAATACATTAAGTGAGCACAAATTAGATGAATTCTTTAGTAGAATAAAAGGAGTGTGGGACTTTATACTATTTAATTCCTTTCTCATGCCTTCCAATTCTTTAATTATGACGTCATGGTTATCAAAGTTTCTTCTCCAATATTTCAATCTGTTTTCCATGAATGCACATCTCTTGGGAAGATTATCCGGTTCATTGGATTCTCGAATAAATCTTTAACAAAAATTTTATCAAGGTTTCCCAGTTTGTTGGAGATCTCATCCATAGAATATTTTAATTATTTTATATCTATGTTCCCAAGCTTTCTAGAAATTTCCACTATTGAATATTTTAATTATTTTAACTCAATACTTAAAATTCTTCAATAGGTGATGTAACACTCATATTTCTAGTATCCCTTGAGGATGTTTTTGAATTTTCTATCTACCTCATCAAGAATTACGAATAATTTCTCTATGTGGCTCTCTACGTTTTTTAATTCGAATTAAATAATATCAAATATTGGACTAGATAATTAGTGTAATAGGAGGTATCAAGTTCGAATTTCGATTGTTTCAAGTGTGACGAGTATACAACTAAGAAGCTAGGATATACACAAAGTGAGAATGATGTGTGAGGGAAAAATGGTGCATGTAACACCTTGTTTCCCCCCAAGATTGTAATTATGCTAAGACTTAATATACGTATGTTTATGAATCATTTAATCATGTTTTGATTTAATGAAAACACCAAACATCTAACTGAGAGGGAACAACCTTGAAATCAATGGCCATGATACACAAGTGGGAATTAATGAAGCATAGATTGATGAAGTGGCATGGAGTGGGGAGCTAAGTTGTTTTTCTGAAGAAAATAAGAATCTTGTTTAACAAACTAACTTATGCTTGCTGAGCATCAAATCATACCTTCTAGCGTACCCAATCTAAATGGAGCCATGTGACCAGTTATGGAAGGTCATGGAAGTGATTAAGGAAGTTAATGGTTGTTGAAGGATTGGTATTTTGGAGAAGAAAAGGGCCAATTGAATGAATTTACAACATGACATCATGGTTTGCCCATTTAGAATGGAAACTTCAGACTGCAGTTTGCATCTGCAGGAAGGCCACAAAATCCCAAGGATATCGGTCGAGGAAGATACCAAAGGTGGAAAACACCACCAGAGACCACACATGGAGACATTAGACCATACACTCAGCAAGCAGAGTGTGGTATCAGAGGCAGAAGAAAGAAATGCACACACAAAAGCTTAGAAAAGAAAATCAGAATAAGAATCATGAGCAACGGACTCACAGAGAACTGGCGCTAAGAACAAAGGAGTTTGGGAGTGCATATTGAGAAAAGTGAGATTTTCCTTGAATACAATAGGAAACTCATCCAATTGAATATTGATCACCCTAAACAAAGAAGACTTGAATCTAGAGCAGAGCAATAATGGGCTGCAACTTGGTGCTTCTGGACAGAAACCATCACTGGTAAGGGGAGGTTGTCGAGGGATTGTTTAGAAAAGAAGGGACTCCCATGTACAGAGAAAATGTAGTTGAGAAACCACCTGATAAACATGTAGAGACCCTGAGCTCAGTGGGAAGGGGGGAACTTATTGTTTTTCCAGTGGAGGAAGGAGAGTAACCTCCCTAGATCATCTGAGTTGGAAATCGATTGAATCATTCCCCTTGTGGTATCATGGCTTGGCATGGACGTGGCATATTGTAGGAAGGCACTCTACAGTGTGGCCTAAGGTTGGGAGGAAATGCATCCTCTCTTATTTAGTTGGAATTGGCAATTTCCTTTATCAGATAAGTATATGACTTGTTTTGTTTAAATTGTGTATGAATGATGTATGTATGTGTGTAATTGTATGGTTAATTGGAAATGTAAATGATTTTAATTGATAAAAGGAATCTTTGAATGGTTGGGATGATCTGATGATACCTTTTTATCCTATCAAACCGTGAGCTCATTTAAGTGTGGAAATTTATGTCCCTAGGAACCTTGTGGATTTAGAGGAAAGTTTGCAGGACATGGAAAAAAACACCATTTAACAAGTGATGTGAGTGTCATGTTGGAAGGAGAGATCCCTGTGAGGAATAAATAACCTTGAATCGTGAGAAATTCTCGATCTTTTGTGGAAATTTTGCAATATATGAAAGAACTACCTTTTAATGAATATTAGGAAGTCTTTAATAATATTAGAATAGGCATCAAACTTCTTGAGGATAGATAAAGTCTTGAAGAAACATTGAATTTGGCTAAGTCCCCAAGGCTGGCATTAACTAGTAAGAAAATATCATGATACATCAGGAGAGATTACAATCGTTGATTCGGCGGGATGAGTAAATATCAACCCTTCATTGGGAAGGGCATCGTCATCGTGAACAAACGAGTGCCATGACTTGTAAAAATTTCAACGATTACAAAGGAATATTGAAGATGGGAATAGGACCACTAATCTGTTGGGAAAGTCCATCCATGAGATTTGGATTGTCTATATCGATGTATTTTCGTCGGGGCATGGAATTTTATTAAGACCATGTGCTATCCAAGAGTATCAATGACAATGAAAACTTGAGGAATAGCGTGATCCATTGATCGACACAGAGGAGAGAGAGAATACATTTGAGGTAGATGCATGGTAGGTTCCTATTGAGAAATAAAGGAGGTGGCAACATCATGATGATGTATCGAGCTAGCACATTATCCAGAATAACCATAGGGATGACACATTTCTCCAGCGGAATGGTCAACGAGACAGGAGTGGTCCTAGAGGGAATAGAAACCCTTATGGTGTCGATGGTGATATAGACCGTCGGATCTACAAAACTTCATATCTCGATGTTCTTTGAAGGTTTTCAGGCATGGTCCAGAAGCATGGACAGAGGAAAGTGTCGACGATAATGAGGTTTGGGGTTAAACAACAGTCGTTGATCAGTGAATGGGTGAGATGAAATATCAACCATGGAACCTAGTGGGACCCACTTGTATCATGAAAGAGAGTTAAAGGCATGTGCTTTATCTTTCATGCAAGTTGAAGATATTGATACGATTGAAACCATTAGAGGTTAAGTCCTGAGAGTCATCGAATCTAGAGCATTTTTTACAAGAGTGATCATTGTCAGAATGGGGTAGTTGGATGAATGGCATCTCTTGGGGAATACAAACCGATGATGAAGAATGGATTCATGAAGTTGAAACCTTTGAATAGAGAGACAAAGGGAAAGCTCCATATCAACACCATGCTAACGCCACATCATATGCAATGAGTGGTAGGGAGCCATGTGGTAGTGAGGTGGATTTAGATAATGAGGGTTTGTATATTTCGAGAGGCTATAACTTGAGATCCATAGATTGGATCCAGGCATGGTCACAATCATTTGGAAGCTCTAGGTGAATAAAATCCATCTATGGCATTTATAATTTGATAAGATCTGAGGAATATTAACATCCCAGCAGCCTAAGAGAAGGTTAGGGGTTTAGGTGTGCTATATTGCACGAAGTGAGCATCTGATACAATGGAAGAGGGAGGCGGAAATAAAAATGGTATTAAGGTAGAGGATATGCATGATGAGGACATCAAGAGGAACAATGAGGGTACGTGGGAACATAGAAAGAGAAAAACAACAATTGGAGGGAAACAAAAGAAATAATGAATGATTGTCAATAACCTTTCCTCTGATACCAATTTGGAATATATATATATATATATATATATATATATTCCAATATTTATTTACAATGATAAGTGATTATCATTATATAATCAAATATGAAAAGACATGAACGAAGATGTAAGCTATGACCATTGATGTAAGCTACCACCATTAATTATTAAGAAGCATAGTATCACCAAATGAAATATTAAAACCCACCTGTTCCACCACACAACTACCCAATTGCCGCATTTTAACTTTTTTAAGTTATCAAATTATAAAAATACACATTTTTCTCAAATTACAAAGATAAAACTCGTTAGGTTAGATAGACATAACTAATTTTATTACAAACTCATTAATTTTTTAGATATTTTATGTGTTATAACACATATAGTATAAGTGTTATATTATATGTGTTATAACACATATAGTATATGTGTTATAATATAACACATATACTATATGTGTTATATTATAACACATATACTATATGTGTTATATTATAACACATATAGTATATGTGTTATATGATGCAACACCCCCACCTCAACAGGGTTTTCATGACCTCCTGGTCTTTGGATCCTCCTATTCCCTTGAGCCAAAACGACTCCTAGTTCCCACTGGAACCTTCAATACAAATAATACCACAACTCCTTCTTAGAAGTTACACTTGCGCAAACAAGCACTAGGCGTGAACCCCCACTCCACAAGAGCACCCGGCGTGACCACTGACTTAACCCGAAAATGTGTTTTGGATTTCGCGACTTTGCGATTTCTATTGTGAGCCCCCCCGACTCCTTCGGTTCCCGAAACCCCAAAATGGACTAACGAGTCTTTAGCTCCTCCCTTATGCTTCTATCATATGACCTCCAGTCTAACTCTGGGGTCCACCTCCAAGCACATTAGGATTTCGTGACTTGTGAGTTCACGATGTGACTCCTCTCTTTTTTCCCGAAGTTCGAACTCGCAACTTCTTATGCACAGATCAACAGTCCTGAACCTCCTAAGATCTAACGATCTAGATTCCGTCAGGACTTCGCGTATCGGGGATTCCCGAAATAGCTTCCTCCACACTTCCTACTCCTGAAATGTTGAAATTCTAATCTCCAATCAATAGCTCTCATTGATCCATATCTAATGGCTACTATCCTTCCTGAGCTTACAAGTGTTGAAAAACACTCAACCTTATCCACCCCGCTGATCCACTAGATCCAACGGTCCACGAAAAATCAGTGTTCCTTCCTCTGAGAAACTCAACCGTCCGTTCTAATTCTCAAAGACTCCTGACCAAGTAACTTGGCATCTTTCCTCCTGAGCTTAGGTTCTGCGAGGCGACTTTGACCCTCATCCTTCCTTCGAACTTTACAAAACTCTATCCCTCTTTAGCTTGACTGTTGCTGCAACTCAAGGATTCCAAAGAATTATACTCACACTCCTTGTGAACTTCACGATAATCACTGATTATCTAAAATCTCCAACTCTACACTCTCCTTGCAGCAATAGTTCTTCAACCACTCACTTGGTTGGAAAAGTCTCATAATTAAATCTTCATGTACACACCTTGCGCGGCTCTGCGCTATCCTTGTATTCTGATGGTATGAGAACAACTTTATCTCTCCTGAGCTTCTCTGAGGTAAAACTCAGAACCTCATCAACGCACTCCTTGCAGGAATTCTCGGGAAGAGAAACAATTGAAACTCATACTCTCCCTCTCACAGACTTCATACATTCAACATGAAATCATACACATAAAAGTATTGAAACAAATGCATAACAAAGCATATAAGAAAACTCTAAACATACCATTCAATAGATGAAAATGGTATCCATAAAAACACAATGAAATTGATTCAAAACATTCTTATATTAACTCAGGTGCTTATGTACATGGGTTCTATAGAAATAACTATCTGCTTATACAACTTCTCTACTCTTCTATGTTCTCCTCCTACCTCTCTTGCTCTCTCTTGCTCTACTGCTTCTACTCTTACAATTGAAAAAAAAAATGATACAATACATCTATGAGGGAGCTTCTTGAGTTTTCCCTCCTACAGCTCTAAGCTATCTAATCGAAATTAAAGTCTACAACTACTTTATATTTATTACACTAATTGTTTACAACTGGAAGATGAGAACAATGCTCAAAGTTTGTGTTACAATTCCCAAACCATAAAAGAAAATATATATTTTCCAGATATTACATTAATGCTTCATCTGTTCAAATTCAAAACATCCTCAAAATATGCGCTATTGCATATTCAGTTGTCCTCCACTTTTGCGCTTGCTTACAATGCTCCTACATCATTATAATATAACACATATAATATAACACATATACTATATGTGTTATATTATAACACATAGAGTATTAATATAACACAATGTTATTATATGTGTTATATTATAACACATATACTATATATATATATATATATATATATAACAATATATAATATGTGTTATTATTATAACACATATACTATATACTATCTGTGTTATACTATATACTATAGTATACTATATGTGTTATATAAGATATAGTATACTATATGTATTATATTATAACACATATAGTATACTATATGTGTTATATTATAAAACATATGTTGGATTACTGAGAGGGGGGGTGAAACAGTAATAGTGTAATTATAATCTTTTCTCTTCAAATGTTATATCAATGTAGAATTATCATCCAATAATGAGTAGTAGGAAATAAACAATCACACACATACACAGTACACCAGTGTTTTACGTGGAAACCCAAATCGGGACAAAACCACGAATTTTTTTTTCTTATATGTCTTGAAGAATTACATTCATTGGAAGCAACAACTTCCTTTGTTTTCCAACTGCAACTGGAAGGAGGCTCCAACCCCCTAGTTTCTCAACCTACAACCTGAGGGAAGCTACAACTCCCCAATTGTCTGGTTACAACCAGAAGGAGGCTACAACCCCCTATGTTCTCTGGCTACAACCGGAAGGTGGCTACAACCACATGTCATTTCCCCGTCCAACCGCCCTGAAGTAGAAGTAGAATGATGGAACCACTGTCACACTATCACAGTGAGATATATCATTGTAAACCTATACTAATAAATTTGAACCATGAATCAACCATGAATCAACATGTAATCAACCTGTACCATAAACAAGTGCATCAACCATGCACCAAACTGTACCAAACAACATGTAATCAACCTGTACCATAAACAAGTGCATCCAACTATGTACCAAGTATGTACCAATCATGTTTCAACTACTCATCAACTATGACTCATCAATGTGTACCAACATCATCAACTATACACCTCATGTATATGCCAACGCATCAACTACTTTTCTCAACCATCTACTCAACATGTACCTCAACCAAAATCCCTTGTCAATTTCATCATCCAAATATGATTTGTAGCTCTGTAATAGACATGGTGTATATGATCACATTCCTTCAAACCTTCCTTAACTTTAACAACAAGAGACTAGCATTTTCATCAAACTTTTCTTTAGTCTCATGTGCCTAGTTTTGGATTAGTCAACAACCCTAACTTGAAGTAATCATAACTTTGTAAATGTAATGTATAAATATATGAAACTAATACACAATGTTCTTCAGTGTGGTTTATGCAATTCCTCCAGGTGTCACTACTTGTAACCTCTCAGAAAAGGAGTTATAGCAAAAATGGCATACCTTGTTGAATTCTAGTTTATTCTAGAGAGCGACCTTGTAGAGAGTTCCCCACATGAAATATTTTTTGAATTGATCTAAAAATGTTAAACATAATACTACATACCATACCCTAAACAATACATTTTGTCTCATTGAATTTGGTGTTGATACTGAGAGGGGGGTGAATCAGTATCAAGTACAATTTAAAATCTTTTTCAACTTATACTTAAACCATTCAACTATATCCAATAAGCAATGAACAATAGTATAAGAGTTACACCAATACACCACAATACACCATGCACAATATATGAGAAAGCACCAATACACCACAATACACCATGCACAATATATGAGAAATAATCAATAGTTATTTGTTCAAGGGAAGTAATGACTTCCAAAGGTAGCTACAACTTCAAATGTAAAGGGAGGATAAACCTCCAAGAGGGAGATACAATCCTCCAATATCAAGAGAGTTGAACTTCCATCCCTGCCCCTTCCTTCTACCCAAGAATATATGAGATATAATAAATCCTTTACATTAAATTATCACCATCAACCAATCATTACATAGAACCCGATAATGCTTCCCGAGACTTTTCAATTTATACAATTCTTTTTCATCTTGAGTACTGAATCAGATACATATTCAATGTTTTCTTTGAAACTCCTCCAATTTTTTACTCTTTGAATCCTCCCCAAAAGAGGTTATAGAAATAATGGTAGACTTTATTCACCTCGGGTCTATTCAAGACCCAACTTGTACTGCACGCCCCGCGACTCAATATTTAACATCCGATTTTTAAACTTGTACACAAGAAACTACAAAATTGCATTATTTCCAATGGAAGTATTCCACTTCTGATTCTGTGATGAATAAGTTAGGACTGCTTTACTTTGGAACACCTGTTTATTGACTAGCTTCAGATCCGTCACAAACCCTATCTTCCTAGAGTGTATCTCCATAATTATAGCGAATCAAGAGCTGAAATTCTTCCAGAGGTACCTGATATGTCTTCTCAATACCATAGTAATTTCACCATAAGGAATCATTCTATAAAAACGTTATAGAAAAAATGGTAAGATGACCTAAAAATAAATATCTTTAGAACACATCACCAAAAGACTTCATCCTCCCTTTGAAATCGGGCCTTCTTTACTTTTTATTTCCTCTCAAATTCAACTTGTATCAAATTAATATATAATGATGTTTATTTATAACATTTATGTCACCTCCTTTTAAAATTAGGGTCTAATCTCTAAACTTTCTTATTTTGTAATTTTCTTTAATTATCTTCTCGTGGCCTACATGTACCTCTTTCTTCAATTCACTTTGTCATCTTCTAAAATTCATTTCTCCTCAACCATGAGGATCCACATACATACCACTGAAAAAAACATGATGTATACCATCCATCCATAAGTGTTGTATCTGCATGTGTATTTTCCTTTCATGTCCAAATACCTTCATCAATCTTAAGCATTCCAAAACCCATGACTAGGTTGACATCAATGACAAGAACCAATCTTCCAACAATATCCCCGCTTTGTCATTGATGGAAACTCATGCTCCCCCTATCATCATGATCCCACCTCCTCTCCCTTTGACATCAATGGCAAAGGGTATTTATTTCTCCCCCGAGTTTAATGGAAAAAGGTAACCTTCTTCTTTGGGGCTTCCCCCCCTAAACATGTAAGTAACTCATAATAATACTTCATTCTTATTTTTGGTATTTGGGACATTTTCCTTAGAATCCTTTTGTGTGGCTTCTATCTTCTCTTCTTCATGTCTAGGATGTATGTTGTTTAGTCTTTTGTTGCAGTTGCAACCAATCTTCTTTGGAGTTATTTTCTCTCTGATTTTACATTTTTCGGAATCAAACGTAAGAGTGTATCCTGATCACACATTTTACCAACAATGAAAGTATATGATTCAAGTTTTCAACCAATAGAACATTCTTTGATTTTACATTTTTCTTCCAAGCTCTACTACACTTCTCCAAGTATTTTGGTAGATGAGTCATCTCCAAATGCAACATTGCCCTTTACTCTTAAAGTTCATGAATTTGTCTTGATCCCTAATCATGTGTGAAGAAAATCCACAATCTATGTACCATTCATCTCTTTACATTCGCCACCAATGCTATTCAAAAATCTTCATTGTTTAAATCTCTTTCCTTCCATACCGGTTGGTATAGGGACATCTTCATTCATATATATGCAATTGCTTTGTGACCAAGATAATTGTATTTTGTAGCATACAATATTTTTGTCCATCAACAAAATGAATTATAACTTCTTATGCTGACAAAACTACGATTATTTCCATATCTTCTATTTACACCATTCATGTTTCTTGTGTATTTGTTCCTTTCATTGATTCTCAATTAACTGTCTTTATGTCCAAAATTTTTGCAGTACAATAAATGACCAAGAAAGAAATTGTGATACCCGAGTAAGTGACCTTCTTTGTGATGTAGTCCATCCGGGTTCATGATCTACTCTTCAGAAGTTTCCTTCATAATCGATTGAAGCTTCCTTTGATTCCCGAAGGTAGGGAGGTCTTCTTGGATATTCATCTCTTTTGTAATCATTCATTCTTTCATCCCGGTCCACTTCTCATCAACCTGCCTATGTAGCTCTTTCTTCACCCTCTTGCCGGTATTTGCATCTTCTTGTATGAAGTTTCACCCATGCATCCAAGATGTGTATTAATTCTTTTGGCACTGAGATTTTCTTAAGCTCTTCCCCAATGAGAGAACTTCTTGTTCAAGTTTCACAATCTTCTTCTTTCTTATCATTTGGACCTTCTTACTGCTATTCTTCTTGCTTATTAGAGTAGAGTTTTCAAGGAAATGGTCTCTTCTCTTAGATTCCCAAAGTTCTAATTGCTTCTTCAAGATTACAATTGTCTTTCATAACTACCCACCCAATTTTTAGTTTTCACGCATTTGAGCTTGCTATTTTCAAATCTCAACATGCTTCAATTTTTAAGATTCTCATCTTGTTGTTGAATCATTTCTAATATGATTTTTCTTCTTCTTCATTGTCATTCCTTTCAACTCTTTGATGAGCATTATTCACCCAACATGTCCCACTCATTCACAATTAAAGCAAAATAATTGACCTTTATTTTCTTCTCTTTGAAATATGATGTTGTAATCTTCTTCAACTTCTTCTTCTCCGTTGTTTACATAAAGGTCTGTAGCTTGTCCCAAAGCTCTTTTTCCTCATGCCATGATCCTTGGATTTCACTGAATATGTCAATCCATCCGTGATGGTATCTATTGCCAATTTTGTTGTTCCTTTTGCTTCCTTCGGCTGCGCCTTTGGTTTCTTCAAAAGTATCAGATCCTGAAGTAACTGAGAACCAAATATCTTCCCCAAGAGTTTTCAAGCAAGTTTCCATTCTATTTTCCAAGATTCAATTTCTTCCATCAAATGGTGGAACTCTCATTTGAAATTTTGCCTTCCATTTCTTCTCTAGGATCTTCCTTCCAGTTGGTTAAATCAGATCGAATGTAACCTCATTTATCACCAATTGTTGATAATGAGAGGTGAATCAAGATTGCACAATTTAAAACCTTTTTCAACTTTGTAATTAAACCATTCAACTATATCCAATGAGAAATGAACACAGTATAAGAGTTACACCAATACACCACAATGCACCATGCACAATATAAGAGAAGTAATCAATAGTTATTGTTCAAGGGAACTAATGCCCAAAGGTAGCTACAGTTTACAAATGTAAAGGGAGGGATAAACTCAAGAGGAAGATACAATCCTCCAATGAGAGAGTTACTCTCCATCCCACTCCTTCCTTCCACCCAAGAATATATGAGATAATAAAATCCTTACACAAATCATCACCATCAACCAATCATTACATAGAACATGATAATTCTAAGACTTATTCAATTTCGCAATTTTCACCCTTGGAGTATTTGGATCCTATAGATAATATTACTCAATGTATTCTCCTCAAACCTCCACTTTTCACCCTTGAACTTCCCCAAAAAGGTTGTAGAAATAATGGTAGACTTATTCAATTTTGGTCTATTCAAAACCCAACTTTAGCGTAGTAGCCTATCGCTCAATATTTAACATCTGGATTCTAAAACACGCACATAAGAAACTACCGTAATTCTTTTCCAATGGAAGTGGTCCCACTTAATTTGGATTATACAAGACGTTAAGATTGTTTTACCTAGAACACCTGCTTATTGACTAGCCGGATCAGTCACAAACCCTAGTTAATCAAGAGCTGAAATTTTTACCATAGGTACCTTGATATGTCTTCAATACCATAGCGATTTCACTATATGAATCATTCTATAAAATTTATAGAAAAATGGTAAGATGACATGAAAAATAACATACCTTAGAACACATCACCAAAGACTTCATCCTCCCTTGTAATTCGGCCTTCTTTACTTCTTGTTTTCTCTTAAATTCGACTTGTATCAGATGAGTGTATAATGATGTTTATTTATACCATTTATGTCACTCCTTTAACATTAGGGATGACCTAACACTTTCTCATTTTGTAATTTTCCACTATCTGGGCCTACATGTACTTCCTTTCAATTCACTTTGTCATGTTCAAAAATTCATTTCTCCTCAACCATGAGGATCCATGACGGCCACATACCACCGGAACAACATGATGTATACTATCTATCCATGGTGTTGTATCTTCATGTGCATTTTCCTTCATGTCCAAATACCTTCATCAATTCACAGTCCAAAACCCATGACTAGGGACATCAATGAAAACAACCACCTCTCCAACATTTGGATCTGTTATGAATGTTATGATGTTTTTACCTCGAACACTTGTTTTGACTAGTTTCTGTGACTAGCCACAAACCCTACTTTACCTGAGTGTAACTATAAAAATACAATGAACCACAAGTCAATTTTCTACCACATATAATTGGACATGTTTTATCAATGACATAGTAATTTCATGGTATTAATCATTATAGAAAAACGTTATAGTGAAAATGATGAGATGACCTATAAATAACATACCTTAGAAAGCACCATCAAAAAGAATTCATCCCTTCCTTGAATTTTGGCCTTTTCTTCACCTTCCCTCGAATTTCAGCTTAGATATCCTCGACACCTTGTGAAACCTAAAGATATTCAATATCTCAAGTGTGATTGTCGAGAGAGCCTTGCCCTTATTTATACCTAAGTAGCTTCCTTAAAACATATTCTATGTCACTTTTCCCATTTCTCTTATTTTAGGGTTAACCCACTTAAAAATTTCCATTAAATTTATTGAATTAATTTATTTTGTATTCACTTTGAATTATAATACACTCATCACTTCACTCTTATTATTTACCTTTTAAAAATCTCTTAAACCACTTTTTGACTACTTTGACATTTTGGGGCTTTAGATGACATGAGGGTCCTCCATTCGTGTAGCGGCCATAACTCAAATCAGACGTAAGGCCATAACTCTCAAACTGTGAGGAGTTATGTGACATTCCACATACCACAAGAAATGGAATGCCATGTATTATCCATGTAGAATAGTATTACCTTCAAATATAGAAAAAATCATATCGTTATCCATCAAACAAACTTGGGTCCATTACCCAAACCTGGCTTCTCCAACTTCACATGGTCATAACTCTCTAACCGTGAGGAGTTATGTGACGTTCTACATACCAGCGGAAATGGCATGACAAGCACTATACATATAGGATAGTTTCCCTGACAAATTCACTATCCTTCATCTCATTATTCCAAAATTAAGCATGGGTTCGCTTACTCCACAAAGTGTCTTCCCGTGAGGTCTTTCACCATAAGGGGACCACTTTGGAGTTCATCCATATTTACTTCTTATCAACCATGAAAAAACAATAATGAGTCATATTTACATCAAACAATATTGGGTCCAATACCCAAACCTTTGTTCTATGGGGATTTCTTCAAGGGTTGACATCAATGACAACCAACCTTAATCAACAATCTCCCCCTTTGGCATTGATGGAAACACTCTGATGCAATACTGAAATCATATCACTCA
>SNQJ01S0204342.1:9333-25912 GCA_010110895.2 Picea sitchensis
ACATGCATCCACAGAGAACAAGCATAACACCATGAGTCTGAATCAAATCTCTTTATATTAATCCAGAACTTCTGTACATGGAATTCTTCTACACAACTCTCTGCTTCTCCTATGCTCTATCTTGATAATGTTGCTAATGCTACAATGATACAAGTGAGGGTGTCTATATCCGTTTTCCCTCTGGCTCGTAAAACTGTCTAATCTAAGAATTCAAAGTTACCTACTTACATTTACTATCATAAATGCCTCTTAGTCCTTCAGACGAGAGCGAGATGCTCAAGGTCTTATTACAATCTACAAGTACGCCCTCTCTTAATTGTTTCATTTACGTTTGACTTATCAAACTTCAAAATATTTCAAACAATTCATCATGTGCCAAAATGCATTGGTGTTTTGTCCCACGCTCGCTTACTGTTGGCGATGCTCCTACATCACAATATCAATTAGATATATCTTAGGTTCAACCACCCTCTCCTTTTGTACCCTAAAAAAATACAGTATTCTTGGATGAAGATAAGGAAAGGGAAGACAAGAAAAAGGTGTAGAGAGATCCTAGGTACCATGGAAATGGTGACACTAGCCAATTTGTGGCATATGATTTGAAGAAGGATTGTAGATATTAGCAGTAGTTAATTAGTAAGAGAGGAAATAGCAGTAGCTACATCATCATTTTTGTTTTCACAAGGGTGTGAAAAAAATTAATTTGGGAGGTGATGGCGGGCCTCCCAATTGTAGTATCATGAGGCCCATTTTTAAGATATTTTGATCATCTTTGTACTCTATGAGACCTCTATTGACCATGATTAACATACTTGTGTTGGTTTCTATGTAATGTATTGATTATGAAATGATTTGTATGATTGAGTGGTGTTAGAGAAATATTTGCCTCACCCTGTGCAATCTTGAGGAGAGGGCCTTACTCCATTTCCCTATGCAGACTTAATTTCCTTAATTAATTAATCCAGAGACAAAAATAAATATTTTTCCACTTGTACACACCTTGCAAGTTATACAGCATATGTATACCCTAGTTTCTCCACTACAGCCTGCGTACATCGAGATATGTGCCAGAAAATCAAAAATTAATGTCGGGTTTCCATGTCACGATAGAATACCTCTGGTCCTTGGCCTTCCATATACTATAAACATTATGAATCAGCCCTTCAGTTGCATTTTGAAGGTTATAAAGAAGCTAATTCTGAGCTATGGAAAGAGGAGAGAATTTAACTTTGAGAGAAAAGTTACACTTGAGAAATTAATACTTCATTATTGAGTCTGCATCCCTTTGTCCTTTAAGTCTAAACACATTGTTCAGCTCCCAAGCTCTTCCCTTATTGATGGAGAACCTCTTTGTCTCCCTTATATGAGTTTTCCTTTTGTGGAGGATTGAAGTGGTGGACCATTTGGAAGGAACTTGGTTTCTCAATTCCGAACCGTGCTGATACGGAAGTCTGTAATGTTTTCACTTCTGTTGATCATTTATTAATAGAAATACTCCTTTCCCGTCCAATTGATATCTTGAAAATGTATGTATTACGATCCATGGGCATGCTTGTTTTGAATATTAATGGATTATGTTATCTAATGTGATAACATGTTATATTATCACTATATGCTTTCTTTGCTTGTTTGTTGAGAACTTATTGCAAGTATAAAGTTTTGGGTCAAAGTGCTCAACGGTGGACATCATCAAACGTTTGGACGAGGTAGGCTTCTTTCTTACCTCCTTTTCACATTAGTTTATATATCATATGTTGGAATTGAGTCGATTTCTATAGTCACTCCTATCTGTTGTGGTTCACCCTAGCCATAGAGAGATTTTCCTCGTAACAGAATTGGCGATCATACTAGGGATGAATCTTCTTTCTTAGGGTTTGAAGTACTTTTCTCCTTAGATTTCTCTTGTTTCTATTGTGTTTCTTGTCATTTCATTGCTTGGCAGCTCCTGTTCACTCTGGGTCTGAGTTTTCAGCCTTTTTCCCTTTCCTGGCCTTATTTCAAAGAATATACGCACCTTTTTTCCTGACAGTCGCGTACACATGCGTGATGTCTCACTGCAAGCTATGTATATACTCATTGTTTTCCCAAACAGTCACGTACACCTTTTTCCTTGCCTTTTTTCTTGGTCTGGTGTTTGCTGGGTGGGATCTTATGATTTTTTAGCCTTCTTAGGTCTCTCTAATGCCTGTTGAGTGCATATGGGATGACCGGAAACCCTCTTTTTGTTGAACTTTTGGGAGAAGTTTTTCTCTTCATCTTTTCATTTTTATTGTCCTTGTACATTGGGATGGGTGTTTTGTTGCTTGATATCCTACTTGAGTTATCTTTCTTTCACACATAGTAGGCTTATATATGAAGTTACTTTTCAGTCCATGCATTTTCAGTTTTGATATATTGAAAATACCAAAAAAAAAAAAAAATAGGCATTTTGCATTGCTTGGAATTTTTTTCTTTCGAATATTTATCATTAGCTTTGTACATACAGTGAAAGATTGCATCTTTACTTCTAAATCATAGATTTGAATTTGGAAATTGCATCATTTTTTAGGAGCATATCATTCATCAAAAGTTAAAGTTAGTACTTTGCATTATCTTCATATTTACTTTCTTGCAGAGTCATAACACCATTGGTTTCATTACCATATACCTTTTTGAGTAATCATGGCCATAAAATCAATGCTATAATTTAAAATTTATTAGTAACGATTTTTTTTTCTAGGGTGCACAAACTAGTCTAGGATTTAGTGCCTTGGAATAGGATTTTGTGAGTAAACTTATCAAAAGACAATTAAATCAACATATGTGTTTGAGTCAGGGAGTGGAGAAATCCATTGTATAATTGGTAATATCAGGAGGCTCCGCTCACACCGGAGTTAATCATGAGGTCGCACATTTTTTTTTGAAGGGATATCCCTCGGATACTCACCTAGCGTCAGAGATATTTCTGTGGATTTATTTGTATTTGGGGATCTTGATAGTGCCCATACCTTCGTGAGAGGAGGTTCTTTCAAGGTTTCAGGCTTTGCTACCCTGTCCATACAGTGATCCGGACTTACGACTACTCACCTGTGCATCGATTATACAGTGGTTTATTATTTTCTTGACTTAGGTATCTCATAGGTTACTTGCAGGGTTTATTCTGTAGGTACCCTGGGTCAGATAGGGGTCAGACATCACACAGCCTTTATGGAGGATTACCTCTCTGGGGGATCTAACCGACTGGTTGTTAAGCCCACGAGGACCCCTATAATTGACTATGTTACCTCTGATCTTTAGCAAGGAGTCTCAAGTCCCTCTTGGATGAGACATACCTTATTTAAGGAGGGAGACCACTTAGCCACTTTAGCCTGTTTGCATGCATGTTGGCCATTCGACTTTTGGTGTGCTCTTTGCTTACTAGTTGGCCTTAGGAGTTTGTACTGAGTTCTCATTATCATGGATAGTGGAGTCCCTTTCGCTCCCTCATTTACTGCTACCCCCCCCCATGATGTTCATGGGGGGAAATCCTTTTGCTTTTCATTATGGTATGCAGAACTATGGCACTCAGTTCATGCCTTGGGTCTCTAGTCATTCTCCTCTTGATATGTCTTCTCACTTTCCATCCTTTGTCTCACCTCCTTATGTGAATACAAGTTTTGGGTCTGGGGGAATGATGCCTCATTATTCTCCCTCTCCGTTTGGTGGGAGTCATATACTTCAAACACCTCTTACGGTAGGAGGTTGGAATCTTCCTTCCTATGAATACACTATGCGAGAAGCAAGTGCCCAAATATGCAATCTTTCTACTTATTACACTCCATCCACTCATCCTTCTTTCGCTATGTCGGTTCCTACGAACACTTTTCCCATGGAAGACCTCTATATGTCCTTTGGTGTTTCATCCGGGGGGAGTTATTTTTATAGTATGGGAAACCCCCCTCACGAAGTTCCTTCGACTGAGGGAAACATATATCCTCACATGAGTAACCCCTGTCACGTCTCTTTATCTGCGCAAGCGGCTTCCTCAGTGTCGATGCCCTTACAACCCTTTATGAATTAGTATGGAGGAGGATACTATTTTTTCAGACAGGTACAGGGTGTAAATCAGGATCTGTCCTGACCTGCAATTTCTCAAAACCAATATTTCCCTGGACTTTGGTCTCAAATGTCGTAATTCACCACCGCCACAAGTCTAGTCATTGTGTGTCATATTGGCATTACATCACAAACCTATGCTAGTCATGTTGGAGATTGGTCGACAACCTCTACAAGTCATGTTGAAGACCTACAACCAGCTGCTGCAAGTCATGTTGGGGGCACAAGTCCAGTCACTGTATGTCATACTGGCATCATATAACCAACCTCTGCTAGTCATGTTGGAGATTGGTCGACAACCTCTGCAAGTCATGTTGAATACCTGCAACCAGACACTACAATTCATGTTGGAGGCACATGTCTAGTCATTACTAGTCACACTGTGCATGCATCACCAACCTCTACTAGTCATGTTGGGGATTCATCACCAACCTCTTCCAGTCATGTTGGAGATGGGTTGACAACCTCTGCAAGTCATGTTGACAACCTGCACCCAGCTGCTGCTAGTCATGTTGGGGGCATCACTCTATTCGCCTCGAGTCATATCAATGTCACATCTCCAACCTCTGTACATCATGTAGGAGATAACTCTCTCACCTCTTCCAGTCAAATTGAAAGTATGTCACCAGCCATTGGGAATGATGTTGGGGGCATTGAGAGGCCTAGATGCCTCATATGTAAGTCTAAATTCCTTTTTAGGACTTGTGAAGGAATCCACCTTACCTGTTTGTGTCATGTTACTACTGGCATACCTGAACCGTGGGGATCACCTAAGGGACCTTCGGATTCTGAGGCATATGTGGTTTCCCCACACCGTGTTTCTCCATTGATTGACATGACATTCATGCCGATGTAATCATCACCTAACCACACTCCCATTTTTTAGGGTGAAGTATCTCTAGTCCCTGTTATCACGCATCTTATTCCACCAATGGTTGATACAGCGGTCATGCTGATGCAATCTTCTACTAACACCTCTCCTATGTTTGGGGGTGATGCATCTCTTGACCTTGTTGTCTCACATCTTGTTCAACCAATGGTCGTGTCAATGCAATATTCGGTCGAAACCATCCTTATTTTTGGAGGTGATGCATCTCTTGACCTTGTCATCTCCCATCCTATTCAACCAATGGTTGAAGAAGCAATCGTGCCAATGCAATTTTTGGTCGATCCCACTCTTCTGGTTCTGGTTCTATACCATCTATGCCATGTCCTTACCATTTCTTGTACTTCATATTTTGAACGAGAGAGATTTTTAATCTTCCCAAGTTCTCTCCCTCTAAAACTTGACGAGGTTCCCTTTGATAGGGATGGTCATGTGGGGTATCCAATGCCTCTGCCTATGTCTTTTCCATGAAGAGACATTATTCGATATATCATGAAGCCGATAACCTTCGTTGGCACTTTGTCCTCCTCGACTTGGAGAGCTTTCGGTCTTCTCAAGCTTGTGTCAGTTCTTTGTAAGATACTGACATTCCACAAAAGGTGTGCATGGGATCCTTGGCCTCCCCCGTTACTTGCCGCCTAGAATATCCCTAACGAGTTTGAGTTAAGCTCTTTTTCGACTCGTGCAAAAAGAGAAAATATTGTCGCGTGATTTTTCCCTTTCACACTCGTTAAATTGGATTTGAAAGATCATGAGTCTTAGTTAAGCTCTTTTCCAACTCGTTACCAAAAATAGAAACGATTGTCAAGTGAACTTGTCATTTTCACACTCATAAATTGGATTTGAAAAGGCATCTATTTGGCACAATTTTATCCCTTTTTCACACCAAGTAGACTAAAAAACATAAAAAAGGACATTTTTTGGCGTTAAGTTGTGATTGCATCTCATGCCCCTGCTTGCAGTATTGAGCCTACAGTCGGTTCTCTCTTTGCGTTATAAATTGTTTTCCTCAGTAGTTTTGCATCCTCAACCAAGCAGAGCCTTGTTTATATCCTTCGCAATTTGACACCTTATACCTAGTACGGAACAACCCTCGAGTGTCCATCTCCTGCATGCACTTCCCTGCATTGAGCATAGGTACGTTCCACTGCTAGAACTAGTTTTTCTTACTTGCGACATTGGTTTCCTCCTCTGTATCATAGCATTTGTTTGTTATGAAAAAAAAAAGATGGGTGGGAAGGGAGTACTATATTATATTTGGCAGCAGCCGTATCGCCTTTGAACAGAGCACAAAGTTATTTGAGTCCATTCCTCATAATGTTGGGATTAGCATGACCTTAGGAAGATGAACTCGTTAGAGAGATTTCTCTAATGACTGGTTACTCTTCCAGACCCTACAGAGAACTCCATTGATGCCTCCTGCATCTCACAGTTTTATCTTTGGGTCTATGCTACCAAAGTTCACCATATGTCTCATGCTCTTGTTCAAAGGAAGTCTATCAACCTGTGTCGGCCACTCCTCAAAACTCTTGACTTTTCATGTTGGCCATACCCTGAGTTTGTCTCTGAATCACATGATACTTTAGTCCTATCATGCACCCTAGTCCTACTTTCATCATCAATAGGTAACCTTGAACCCAACAATCAACATTTCATCATTGGTCATTGACTGGGTGGTTTCCCTTGTGTTCGACGGCAAGACATCTATTAACACATTGGGATTCATGTAGTGTCTTGGATGCCATTAGCCTTATTGGTGGTCTCCTCGCCTTTGTCAGCATTTTTCATCATTGGATACTATTCAAAGGGTCTTTTTCGTGTATTGCTTGCACTTGGCACATGTGAAAGACGCACAGGTTCGTTGATTCGTGAACTTGTTCTTCGTCTGATTCCCACCAAATCATGAAGCTCCTTCTTTGTACCTCATGCTGACTGATGAGATATGCCTTAATGTTATCCTTTCAGTGGGTCTCTTTCCATCAACATCAGCCCATTATCTTGAAACGAGATTTAGAGTCTTATGAGTACCTTGAGGTTTGCATTCATTAGTGGTAGGCTCTCTTGCCATCGACAGTTGGGAATACATTAGTGTCTCCTGATCGATGGATTCTTCAGGTGTTTGACAGCAACTACTCTATTCACACTTGTAAGAATGTACTCGGTGCCTTGATACCTACTTTCATTATCGATAGGTTGTCTCGCATTTGTTAATGGTATACATCAACGACCGGTAATCAAACAATGTCTCATTTTGTTCGACCTCAACTCCTTTATTCACATGATGTAGACTTGCACCTTTGGCAGATTGTGTAGAAGACTTGAAGACACCATTATGTGGTCGCATCTTTCCTGAGTTGTTGCTTCCTTTTCATTGGACCAGTACCTATATGACTTCAGTGATCATGGGAGATCAAATTGTACTCCATGGTATACATATATCTTCATATTGATTTTGAGACTAGTTTTACTGGGCCTTTTTCATGACTATGACATCTATTGGCATGTAACCACATTTGTATTTTCCTATTTTATGGCCACGGACACTTGTTTGGTATATTTTTCACATGGATCTGCAGTGTATTCTTGGAAGCCATGTATGCAAAGTCAGTATAGAATGTAATGAGAAACTGATTTCGTCGAGTTGGTTCTCTACCACTCCACTTCTAGGTTATTTATAATGTATTTTGGCCATTGCAGATACTCCTCTGACCTCACACATTAGGGGGCATCTATTAGAAAAATATTTGCCTCACCCTATGCAATTTTGCAGAGAGGGCCTTACTCCATTTCCCTATGCAGACTTACCTTTCATGATTAATGAATCCAGAGACAAAAATAAATATTTTTCCACTTATACGCACCTTGCAATTTATACAGCATGTGTATACGTTGGCTGCTCCACTACAGCTCGTGTACATCGGAATATGTGCCAGAAAATAAAAAATAAATGTCAGGTTTCCATGTCACGACAGAAGACCTCTGATCCTTGGCCTTCCATATACTGGAAACGTTCTGACTGGGCCCTTCAGTTGCATTTTGAAGGCTATAAAGAAGCCAATTCCGAGCTATGGAAAGAGGAGAGAATTCAAATTTGAGAGAAAAGTTACTCTGGAGAAATTATTACTTCATTATTGAGTCTAAATCCCTTTGTCCTTTAAGTCTGAACATAGTGTTCATCTCCCAAGATCTTCCCTTATTTATGGAGAACCTCTTTGTCTCCCTTATATGAGCTTTCCTTTTGTGGAGGATTGAAGTGGTGGAGGCCCAGTTGGAAGGAACTCAGTTTCTCAGTTCTAAACCGTGTTGATATGGAAGTCTGTAATGTTTTCACTTATGTTGATCATTTATTAATATAAATACTCCTTTCCCGTCCAATTGATATCTTGCAAATATATGTATTATGATCCATGGGCATGTTTGTTTTGAATATTAATGGATTATGCTATCTAATGTGCTAACCTGTTATATTATCACTATATGCTTTCTTTGCTTGTTTGTTGAGAACTTGTTGCAGGTATAAATTTTTGGGTCGAAGTCCTCAACGGTGGACATCATCAAACGTTTGGATGAGGTAGGCCTCTTTCTTACCTCCTTTGCACATTAGTTTATATAGCATATGTTGGAGTTGAGTCGATTTCTACAGTCACTCTTGTTTGTTGTGGTTCACCCTAGACATATAGAGATTTTTCTCATAACAAGTGGGTGTTGTATCCTATTTTAGATATGATTTTGATGATTTCATCCACGCCTAAGGAACCACTAACATATGGTTCAAGAAGGTTTAAGTTCAAGGATGCCCTTCACCAACATTTCATGAGAGAAAATGGGGATTGTGTCCCCCTCATCAACCTTCAATGATTTACAATCCTACAATCACCCAAGGAACCTAATCCATCGTCATATCCATTTAAATCACTAAATGGGAGAGGATAACCTAGAAAAAAATAGGTCCCTAGAACATGCAACTATGCAACTTGAGAAACTTGATATTGAGCTTACTTATGAAAATTATGCAACTTATGAAACTATGCAATTCTATGCAATTTTATGCAACTATTCAACTTATGAAACAAGACTTTGATGATATTCTAACTTGATAGTGAGTTTACTAAGGAACACAACACCATTTCATCTAATATCTCATCAATGAATGGAATAGGGAACTTCTCCTTGATGGTGATTTTATGAAGTTCTCTATGAAACTATGCAACTATGCAACTATGCAACGAACAACTTGATATTGAACTTACTTATGCAACTTATCCAACTATGAAACTTATGCAACTTTATGCAACTTATGCAACTATGCAACGTATGCAACAAGACTTTGATGATATTCTAACTTTATATTGAGCTTACTAAGGAACACAACACCATATTTTATGGAAGACTAAGTTATTGGCATTTATGGAAGACTAAGTCATTGTCATTTACAAAGAGCAATGTCTAAACAAGTCCACACATACCCACTACATTTCCTAAATACGAATGCACACGTTGATGAGTTGTGAGCTAAATAATATCACAAAACTTCATTTTTTCGGGGATTGGTTAATTTATATAGATTATTTATTCCAAGATTCTCACACTTGACAAGATAAATTAACTAAATCTTAAGAGGGAATTTGAGGAAACAAGGCTTCATCATCTAGACCAAGGTGCAACAACATGTTTTCAAAGAAGTAAATATGTTGAAGCTATGCACTACACCTATGCTTACACTACTATATATTTCTCATCCTTTTGATATAGAAGATGATGCATATGACTATGGGATAGGTATTTTTCTGACACAACAATATCATTCCATTTTGTTTTACTTAGAGACATTCAATGACACAATCCACAAATTTTGAAGTTATGATAGAGAGATGTGTTTCATTGCTTAAGTAGTTCAATAGTGGGGACACTATGTATAGGGAAAATAAATTGTTATTCAATCTAACCATAAGACACTACAAACCTAGAGAAAAATTGAGAACACACCACATATGAAATGGAATTTCTTATAGCAATTCCAATTGGTTATCAAACATTTACATTGAAGAGATAAAAATGTAGACTACTATTCGAGTCGAACACCAATAGCATTCGCAGTGGTTCTTAACACAAAAAGGTGTGATATAGAACACTAGCAAGAGTTATACAATACACACATAAATTTTGTGAAAGTTTATGCAACCATTCAATAAGGATGCCACACTGCCTACACAAGACTTATTATTAATTCGGTTGATTTTCATATGAATAAAGATATTTTGTATTGACTTGATAGGACGTGCTCACTTGCAAGTGAACCTAGGTATTTGTTGATTTGGTAATCTCATTTCTTGAAGTTGGTTGGGCTTTTTGTCGCATCAAATATAGTTTCAACTTTACAAAAAAAAATTATTCTCCATGTATGAGGCATGATGTTGAGAACCACCTCAATTTTTTTGTTGCATGTTCGATTGATAAATTGAAAAATCACCATTTATGTATCTATAATATTTTGATTATGTCATCTAGATATTATGGATCTGTCAGTGTAGGTTTATGGTTCACCAATGGATAAATTCTAACATGAATGTATGGTTCACCATATCCATAAGAAAATGATGGTTCCTTTTCCATCCCCATGCTAACATATTCACCTCATTCCTTCAATGGTGCCTTTCAGCTAGATTCAATGGCACATGCCCTCACTAATGTCACCTTACAATTAATATTAGTGTCTTCAATGGTTCCTTTTCAAAATATTGATAATATCACCTCACCATCATCAATTCCTTTGATGGTTCCTTTTAACATCATCACTTCATGTATTCATTCATGTCACCTCATGATAATTCCACCTCTAATGCCCTCACTAGTGTTGGAGAAGTTTCTATTTTCAACACACTAGTTCAGTGGGAGTTAACTGGCTAGTTCTATTTTAGACTTTCTATTTTTACCATCGCTATTATGCATGCATGCATTCCTAAGAAAAGTTAATTGAATGATTGTTTTTATTAATTATGGAATGTTTTCCCTATATATGAGTGTATTCCACTCATTCATTTTATCATATTTCATGATCTATGTATCAATCATCAACTCATTAGAGTAGTGTGAATATATTTTCTCATTCTTCCATGTTGAATCTCTTTTCCTTTCTTGATAAGCTTTGTTTGTACTTTCTTTAGCTCGATCTCTTGTGCAAGTTTCCATGAAACACTGACATGGTATTAGAGCTATGCTGCTTGGAGCAAGCCAGACAAGTCAAACAATAAGGAAAACTGGAGTTTCGGCGAGCTAAATCCGTGGTCGTAACTTTCAGCATTTATTCCTCCCAAAATATTACATTTTGGAGGAAACGATCCTCAAGAAAAGTAAATCGGCCCATTTTGGAAGTGGGTTTTCAACCATTTGGGGAGATGTCTCACCAGTTGTAAGTCGCAAGATAGCCTCTTGAAACTATGAATCTATGGTCGTACCTTTCTACAGTGATTGCTCCCAAAAATATTAAGATTTTTAGGAAACGGCTCATGAGAGAAGTAAATCGACCCATTTTGGAAGTGGGTTTTCAACCGTTTTGCAATATTTCTTACCGTTTGCTCAGAAAGTAAGTCACAAGATCATCTTTTGAAACTGATACGAATTTTCACTTAAAGTGTCATTTTTGTCGTGATTTCTTAATTTTTCACTTGCAGATTGAGAGTAAATTTTTAGGGGTTCTTAGAAACAGTGGGAGAGATGGATATGACAACTATTATACAGTCAAACTTCGTGGTAATCCTCACACCATAAAATTATTTTGATTGGAAGCCTTAGGCGACATTCCAACTCAAAAGAAAAGGACTATATAATTTGACGATGGCGACAGAAACAGAACCTACATCAGTGATTAAGAAGATTAGATGGGCGACCCGTAAGGATGAGAAAATAGGACTACTTCTTGAGTTAATCTCCACTGATTTATGGTTTCATGTTGATGCATGCAAGAATCCAAATGAGATCTGGACCACCTTGGATGGACTCTTTGGAAAGAAGGATGAGATGCAAGGTCATATGCTTGAGGTAGAGTTGAATACCTTAGACCCCAAAAGTTTCGATAATATACAAGATGTTTTTACTAAATTTAAATATTTGTTATTGAGCTTGGGTGAATCTGGTATTGATAAATATACACAAGAGAAACAACTTATTCTAACAATGTTAGCCAAGTTAGGACCAGAATACGTTGTATATGTCTCCAATTTCCATTCTGGCAGATGTCTTTTTGGAGAAAATTGGAAAATGCCTATGTTGGCTCAGTTCATTGAGTCTCTTACACAAGAGAAGACAAAACTCATACATATGGGCCTCTTGAAAGATCCCAAAGTACATGCACTCACCATGCATGATGGCAAAGGGTCATCTAAACAGAACGAGAAGGAGGGATATTCCAAACCCTTTAATGATTCTTTAGGTTCCAAAGACTCTTCAGATTCTAAGAAGAAGAAGAAGGGAAAGCAGTGCACTTACTGCAATAAATAAAATCATGAAGAAACAGATTGATGTTATGGTACAGACACTTTAGCAAAACAACCTTGGAAACTTCATTCCAGAGGGAGTCAAGAAGCGGAAGGAAGAAGATCTTGCTCCTAAGAAAGGTAATCATCATGGTCTGGTTGCAATTAATTTCTCATCTAATTCATGGATTATAGATTTTGGTACATCCCATCATATGGAAGCGAAAGAGGAAGTTTTCTCTCCTTTGAGTCCATGCTCAAGACCCCCTATTCTCATGGGCGATGACATTCTAGTAGTAGTAGCAGGAGAAGGGAGAGTGGAACTCCACAATGGCAGTTTTGAGAATGTTCTACATGTTCCAAATCTTTCTATGAATCTGCTATCAGTTTATCAGATCACTCAGAAAGTTAAAAAGGTTGAATTTACATCAGATTCAGTTTCAGTAATTGACATGCATGACAATTTCATCATCGCAATTGGTGAGGTGGATCACAAGTCAAGGTTGTATAAATTCATTAAGTTTTCAGACGATGACTCCTCTATTCTACTTACACATAAGGAGAGTACTTTGCATGCACCTCCAGTGCAACATGCATATACTCTTGTTCTTCCATCAGTTTCAAACATCGGAGATGATTCCATACACTCAGATTATGTACATGGAAATAAGAAGGTAGTACATCCAGATAAGAAGCCAGTGACGAAGCTTCAGCAAATGCCCAAGAAGGCACATACCACACTTCAGGAAGCAGGAAACTTGTAGGGAATCCATTGGATTCAAGGAGGACTCGATCTCAACATGAGGAGCCTTCTCATGTATTTTCAGCTTCAGAACCCGCAATGCCCATGCAATGATATATGGTTCAATCTATTGATCCACAGAACTACAATAGGATTGTGGGAAATCCATTATGGAAAGCAGCCATGCAGAAGGAGTATGACTCACTCCTACAGAACAAGACTTGGAATCAGGTTCCACTTCCACCAGAAAGGAATATTTTCAGGTGCAGATGGGCCCACAAGATCAAGAGGTACAAGGTCCCACAAGTTTCCAAAGGACTTCATCGGATCAATAAATATTTCTACATCTTCACGAAGACTTTCAGTGAGCAGAAGTTTCAGACTTTGTGGGATCGTCTTGCAGTGAAGAACACAGTTGCCTAGCAGTTGTCATTTTTTTCTTTTGATACATTATCTTTTGAGGGGGGGTTTTGTTCCCACGTGGTTTTCCCTCTTTCCTTACTTTTATTTAGTGTTCATTAGTTGCATTGTACATGAGTACCTAAAATGGCCTAGTAGCGGGGACTCATTTTTTACTCTATAGTGATGTTCAGGGGGTGTTCGAGAAATTTCTATTTTCGACACACTAGTTCAGTGTGAGTTAACTGACTAGTTCTATTTTTACCATCACTATTATACATATATGCATTCCTAAGGAAAACTAACTTCTTGATTGCTTTTCTTAATTATGGAATTGTTTTCCCTATATATGAGTGTATTTCACTCATTCATTGTATCATATTGATCATGATCTATGTATCAATCATCAGCTCATTAGAGTAGTGTGAATATATTTTCTCATTCTTCCATATTGAATCTCTCTTCCTTTCTTGATAATCTTTGTTTGTACTTGCTTTAGCTAGATCTCCTATAAAGGTTTCCATGAAACACTGACAACTAGTTGTAGGCTAGCATTTCCAAATTTCAACCTCCCTCATAATAGTTATTTCCTATCACCTATGTTTCCTTCACTAGTTCAACCCTAGTGTGGTATCCTCTCACCTCCTGTCTCCTCTCTCTTTCACCTTTGCTTGAATGTTTTTCTCTCACAAAAATTTGAAATCCTTATGTGACATTCCTCTTATGAAACAAGGATTTGTATCATTTTTTCTTTATTACATTGTTATTTTCAGTGTTTTACACGAACACATTTATTCACAACATGTGGGTTCATAATTAAAAAAAACCCTTTATGAATGAATTACGTGATAAGATATTGGTCAACAAGGTGAAGCCCCCATGATCCTTATGATTATTTAAGATGTGTATGGTGGTCTCTATAGTCATAAAATTTTACAATGTTATAAATGATGACATTTGATTCAATGTTGTATAGGTGTACTAAGTGAACTATGACATTTGCATGGTATTTTTAAAATTTGGGTCATTTTGTTTCCATTTATCTAGATAATTAGCTCATAATTTTTGTCATTAGCAATACTACACACATATTAATCTATCAAGAAATTATTTCTTTGCTTAAAACCTCTTGCTCCTTCCCATAGCTAGTTTTCATCGAAGTTGAAATTCTTGCATTTCATTTTCCTCTTGCATGGTTTAAAGAGTCGATTCAAAACGCCATCAGTTTCATGACCACTCCTTTGAGTAACAATAGCCTAAAATCAAGCGCTAGTTAAAATTTACCTAGCAAATTTTCTAGGGCTCTTAAAACCCATCTTAGCTTAGGTGTAGAGGTTTGGAATAGGATTGTGATAATAACTTTCCAAAGCTTATGAACAAACATAAATCCTTGAGTTAGGGAGTGAAATCCAGTTTCTATATCACTGACTTTGGGAAGCCCTTATAACACAAGGGTCAAAAAAGAGGTCGCATTGGGGTCCTCGAAGTAATAAACACTGTTTTGTTGGTCTTGGTGTCGATTTTCGATTGTCCCCCTTCTGGGTTAATTCCTCATTTGATCAATACAAAATATGAATACCATTAAAATAAAAGGGAATCAAGAGGTAATAAATAGCTCATACCTAACTTATGTCTTAGAATTATCCAACATTGTTCTTTACACTTAGTGCAACAAACACCAAATGGAATGGTTTACACAAGGTCAATGGAGAATGTGATTGGAGAATTCAAAATATTATCATAAACCCACATCTCACATATTTGTACATGCACCATGGATTCACAATCTTTCATGAAGAGGTCCGAAAGAAATGCCTCCACGCAAAATTGTCCACATCAGAATTGTCCATGTCCTTGATGGAAATATATAAAATTCCCTTGAAGATATTTTAGTCCTTGTCCTTCTTTAAAAGGATGATCCCATTCTGAAAGTGATCAAAGACTAATTTTACCTCCCCTCTATCTGGTCACACCGTGGGTCATGTCGTGGGTCGCGTTGCAGAGAAGGGTCGCACCATGGGTCGCACTACTCCCAAAATGCAACAAAACCCTCTTTTTTTCAAAAAATTTCCTCTTATGTTCTTGTGAGGGCTATAACTTTTCCATGATAGATGAAATTCCCTGTGAATGAATTAGAATATTGATCTCCAAAACTTCATCCAACTTGTCTCTTTCTTCGTAGGTTCGTCATGGGAAAAACACAAAATTATTGTCCATTTTGTTGAATGCAAAGAGGTGGACATTTATCAATATCCAAAATCAGAGCACAAAGCCTTGAGTATACCTCAGTCACTTATCTTTATTGGGAAGGTTGGATGAAGAGTTTTCTTTTAGGAAAATTGACACGTTCAATCTTCAAGATATGTCTCTCAAAGATTCACCCATATTTCCCATATCCAAAAAGTTGTTGGAAAAATGAGCGATGTTTTTGAAGGGGAGCTCGTTCTTGTGAAAACCTCTCTCGTTTTCCAAAAATACCTTTCCATCTCATCAGAATCTATCTCCAAAAAACATGACTAAAACAGGAAAATACAGATTTCAAAGTCTAGTCATATCCCTACATTCTAGGATTTGATCCCTAGAATGTTTCCATTGATGCAATGAAGTGCCACCTGCATGATTTTATAGAGGATGATATTATATTCAAATATATTTGGCCACCTTGACCCAAAAATCCTCTTGCCAACTCGATTTTTTACCAAAACAGGAAAAAATTCAAAAATTTGAAAATTTGATAGAAGGGTCGCACTGTGGGTCACATTGCACAGAAGGGTCGCGTCGTGGGTTGACTAAGAACTAGATTTCATTCAACTAACACAACTATTTGAGACTTCCAATCCCTTATTAGCCTATTTAATTCAATTTATTAGACAAGTAGAAGGAAATTACCTGTAGGGAGGAGTTGTCTGCCCCCACCACCTTTTGGGAATTAGCAACATGGTAGACCACATTCCCACCTTCAAAAGAAGAGGGGAAATCCATTTAGTCATTAAGTGTTTCTATATG
>SNQJ01S0204343.1:0-16579 GCA_010110895.2 Picea sitchensis
TATGTCGGCTTTAGGCCATTAGTTGTAATTTAGATTAGTAATGTTATTTTATTTATGTCGGCTTTAGGCCATTAGTTGTAATTATACCTCCTAGTCTCCTATATATACCAAGGATACATTTTCATCTTGAATCATCTTGTACTTGAACATTTAAGTGGGGTAAAAGGAGGTTGCCTGCTCGAAGAGGCTTATTATCTGAAATTATCTCTTTTTCAAGGCATTGAGTGCTTTTCCTGAGGTTTTTCTATGCTATATTGATGTTTGGTTCTTAACACTTCGTATGCCATAAGTTGGCATGCCTCCCAAAAAAATTGCTCTGCTAGATGATTCCATGCACTGATAGTAACTCGATTCCTGCCACCCTATCATCAAAATCAAGATCAAAAACCATGCATAATGTAATTCCATGCCCTTTTCATGGGCTTCAATGCAATCCTATAAAAACTAGTTTAACAAGAAGGTGCCCCAGTTCATTTGAACCCATTCCACACATTTCTCTACAACTGTTATTTCATATTTCCTACACTTGCAAAACAATTTATAGGCCAACACCTATGTTGCAATCCAAACATTTTTTTCATTGATGCTTTTGACATCTAGTCCTCTTCTTCCCATGAATGTATGGAATTTTTCCTTCACAAACTCTAAAAGGGCTCGATCTCCTTCCTTGTTAAATAAAATGGTTAGGTCCTCGTTGGCCTTTGGGATTTGTGGAATGTGTGCAATGAATGTAGTATCGATCGATATTATGGTATCAATCCATAATTCCCCCCCCCCATGGACACAGATGAGGAACATATTCACACATGCATTTATCTCTAGACTTCACCCAAAATGTGGAATATCCAACAAGTTCAATATACCTGCCTTCTCTAACGCCATTGCCCACTCCTGTGTCTCCAACATGATTTCTCCTTTTCCCGGTATGCTCCTTTTGCACAAATAATTTTCCCTATCCAACTCTGGGAATACTTTTCATTGGTAATATCATGATCCATAAATTTAAGACCTGCAATCTTTCTAAGCATCTCTCCTTCAAGGCTTAGCCCAGACAAAATGGGTGTTTTTCCCAATGGGTAGTTCCCATTGGAGGTTACATGTATCAATGACGCGTTATCCATCCTCGGTGATAGATAGTCTCTGTGAAAACTTGATTATGACGCAGAAGCCAAAGCTTCGGCTACTTCCTTGACCTCTAGTGTCTCTACTAGTCACTTTTCTTGTTTTCACGCTATTGTAGATGGTGTTCTTACCTTTCCAGTTGGTTTCTTTGGAACAACACAATATTATACATGAGGCATAGATGATGTTATTCTACCCAATCCTATCCCAATACTTCTTTTCTTTCTCTCTGATATTTCTCCCTTTCCTGTTGAGGATCAAAGGATGGGATAGGCCCTCCTGACTTCCTTACCCATTTCTCACTCTTCTTTCATCTATTTGTCATATTAGCTCATATTCTATATCCTCCATGCATAACTACTACTATTATTGGTCCTTCATTCTGTTTTTTGGCAGATATCTTCTACACATTCAAATTTTTATTTTGGTTCTGGTTACCTTTGGCCTGCCATTTCGCAACTAGTTGAGGATAATATTTTGTCTCATGATCCAGTGCTCTGCAGTATTTGTGAATTGTACACGGATTTGGGCATTTGTGGGACAAGTTTCCTGGTTGATTACAGTTATAACATATTATCAATCCTCTTCCTCCTCTACCAAAAGTTACTATGCCTTGACCTCTACCAAAGTTTCCTCTATTCCCTGTATTGAAATCCCTTTGATTGTTGTATTTTGCACCACCCCCTTCTGCTGCAATACTATCCTCATGAATCGTGTACATATCTTATGTGAATTCCTTCATCAATTCGAAGGCACGAAAATCCTTCTCTTCATGTCCCACAGACTTGAATAAATTGCAAACCAAGTTCCTTGGTCTACTATGATACTTCTTTAGTAATGGACACCTAGTGGGATGATGGCCCCATTTCTTACATATATCACAATACCTTCCTCCTGGTAATGGATTTGACACTCCAGTTTCCAAATACTGTGCGAATGTTGGGCATTCATCCTTGTGATGGAGTTTAGTCCTAGACTTGGTACACCAAACTTGTTCTTGTTTCTCCTTCCCTTTTGTAAGTTCTGCTAGTTGAAATGTCAATGCATCCAACTATGTCTAAACTTGTGTCATTCCTCCAATGTATCCTACAGAAGATGATTCCAATTTCATTGCAATTCCTAGTGCCTCGGGATGCAATGCAACCTTATGTTGTATTAATGGACTTCAAATGTGTGGTATAAGCCCTACAATAAACCATTCTTGATGATGTTGATCGCGGATCTAGAAAGTCAGTCTACCCATCATATCCTTAAATCTCTAATCGAAATCTCATACTGACTTTGTTTGCACCTTTTTAATATCCTTTAATGTTTTGATGTACTATGACTCTGACTTTATCTTCTTGAACTCTTTCAATAACACTTTCCTTATCTCTACCAAAGTCCTTCCTTATTCTGTAGGTGTGATACTTTGTAGCTTCATATACCATACTAGCGCATGACCTCTAAATGTTGTCACTAATTGTGCAATATTCATAGCCTCATCCTATATGTTCGTAGCAGCCCAAATTGTTTCTCATACAAACATATGTTTTTTTGGGTGCTTTGACCCCACTCCATGGAACTCATACAACCTAAGAGTATTATCTACTCCTTCCATGTTGCATTGTGTAGTTCCTCCTCTCGTTGATATTGGTTGACTCTGATTTTGAATCTAACTCTACGAACTACTTCCATTATTCTGACTGTTATTACTTTGTCCTCCCTAGATAAATACAATATATTTTGACAAGTCTTCAACTGTTATCTCTCATTGTGGTGATGCACAAGGGGCATGGATCCGACACAAGACCCAATTTGAGTAGGAATTAACAGTTCTCTTATTACTAGACTAGACTCAAACTCCTCTTCTTCTCTTCCTATATACGGTATCTCTACGATTCATACTATTGTGCAAGGTTCTCTCCCCTTTGGATCAATGTGAGGCTTTCCTTTCCCATCCCTAGTCTTTGTCCTCTTATACCTCACTCCTCTGTGCAATACTCCAAACTCGTATTCTTCCTTGGATATACCATCTTCTTGCATCCTCTGTCCGTTTGTTCCTTATCCATCACTTCCTTTAGTCTCTCTTGTTCTCAGACTATCCTATTATCATCCTATGTTTACCCTATGTGTGTGAACCCCTTTAGCATTCGGATTTCATTATCATCATGCATTTTTCACACAACAACATATTTATACACATACCCAACGATTTCATGAACCTCCCGTGCAGACCCTTGAAAAATTCCCTTTTTGCAATGTTGTATGATTGGGTACAATCTATTGAAAATTATGTAATATATCCTCCTAGCATGCTATCCAAACAAAAATAAAATACACAAGTAGTTGGGTTAATTAAATAATTCATTTGTCTTAAAAAATCAAGAGTCCAATTCCTCGGCGCTACATTTTTGTACCTTCCAATATTCTCCTCTAATATTTTTAGACACTCAGTTAGAATAATTGGAAATTCACCATATAAAATTTCATGCAATTCTGTATACACATACCTTTTCATCCATTTCTTGTCACTCATCTGATTATTCATGTTCTCTTTTCTAGAAAACTCATGTTCCTTCCTTTCCAACCATTCTGAGATCTCCTTCCTAGTCAGCCTCCAAAATATTCCCTTAATCAAAAATTATGGGTCTCAGAAATGGAATCATTTGTTGGTGTTGCGCATGGTATGTAAGACCCTAGGTTTGAGTTATATTTAACACAAAAAACCCACCAGATATCGGCCCTTTCTGCATCACATGATTGCGTAGATGAATTTTCACCCAAGGTATCTATTGGGACTGTGAGAACCAAGTTTCTGGAGTAGTGAGGGAATGGGAGGTGACCATCTTGTTCATTCTTATTTATAATTTCTATGTTCATGATTATTTCCTTGATCCTTATTAAATACTTCATAATTCAGATTCATACTATCATTCTATTCCATATTACTACATAAACACATTTTTGTAACAGTTATGAATATTATGTCATGATTAAACAAAAGAGAAGTTTATTCTACTATGCATCCAAACATAACTCATAATAAATGACATAAAAGACATACAACACAAAATTTAACATGGTTCACCTAACTTTGGGCTACATCCATAATGAATGTCTTCTTCATTATGCTTTCATTAAGTGCATCAGGCTCATGCACTGTGCTCACAAATATGTGTCATGGTATCTTTCTCTTCTACTAGCCTAGTCGCTTTGCAGTGCAAGCCTCTCTCTCTATCTTCATCATCCCTTACATTCAGAAATGGGTTCCTCTCTTTATAGACTTGAACAAAAAATTCAAGAAAAACAACCTAAGAAACAACCATATGTTGAGAGGAACCAAACAAATACAAAACAGAGAAGCTTGAATATCGAACCCCTATTCTCTCAACCCATTACATATTTATACATAGGATTTAGGGCTTAAAACCCTATTACATTACATTGCAACTTCAATTCACTAGTTGTTCGACTGCTTCCTCTTGTTTTTTCGTCTACATGTTATTTTTTCACTTTGTCTGGTTGGTCTTTCCTACTTTTGCGTGTCCTTCCATATTTAGCATGTCGAGTTGACATCCTTCCTTTTTGCTCGCTTTCTTCTCCTTCTTTCTTCTCTTTTTCTTCTTTATTTTCCTCTATTCTCTCTTACTATGCATTGTACTTATGGATGTGCCTCTACTGATTACTATCCTCGTGGATGTGCCTTAGTTGTGCACTCCCTAATATTCCTTCTTCTCTTGCACACCTCTGTTGTGCACTTTTTCCATACTTAGGATTTTTACCAAAATTACATCCCAAAACTTCTTGTCCAACAGATTTATTATCTTGCATGCGACACATTTTTAGTATTTCAAAAGGAAAATGCATCCCCTAGTACTTTTGATTAGGTTGCTTACATCAATAGAAATTCATTTTATGCACTTTCCTTTTAATTTTTCTTATTCTCAACAATTATTTTTATAATCAACAATTTACTTTCAACAATTAAATCAATTTTATAATAACATCAACACTTCAAATAAATGTGAAAAAAAACCACTTAAAACAAAACTGAAACTCAAACTTTGGACACCATTTCTCCTTCAAAGAGACAATCCCATGGGTTGAAAGTCCTTCAACCAAAGTTTCCTATTAGGCATTCTCTCATCTTAACTCAACGAAGAAAGCCCCCCATTCCCTAATCTTTCTTTAGTTTCTATCTCCTCATAGTCGGAACCCTTGTCCCCATCGAAAGGTATTGGTGAAACCAGTTCCAATCCTTTACCTCCTTTAACAGGACCATCTCCTCTTAGTTCCCCCATGAATGAAACTACCCAAGATTCGTTTCATTTCATGGTTGGATTCAGTATCTTATACCTTAGCCACTTGATCAATGACCCTATCCATCATGACCCCAACTAACCTAACCATGCCTACCAAGTTTTCCTTTGACATCCCCAAGTTTGTGGGTAAATCAAGAGAATACCCATCCAACCATGTGATGTCCTTCCACCTATTGTGTTCTTCGAACTCCACCATGGAGGAATATTTTAGATTTAGAATTTTCCAGAGAACATTGACCAACCTGGGAACACACACAATACCTTCAAGTCCATTTCCAAGGTCTTTCTCACCTTCTTTCAAGTACATGTTCACCATAATCTAGGGATAGAGATCTTTACCTCTTGTCATCAAACCACCTCCACTCGTATCTTGGATCATATCCATGGGTGGTGCATAATTCATATCTTGTGAAAATCCAAGATTGATGATATCTTCCTAAAGTCCCTCCTTCCTCGCATTGCCAAGGATGTGTCCATGGCCATGCATAAGAATGGGGAAGAGGATATCTAGAAATACCAATTATATGAATTGATCTATGACCAGTTTGGATACCTTTATATGATCCTCATCAACACCCCCCACTCTCGACCAGGTGACTCAACCACTCTAGGGACATCTCATGCAGTTGATGGTTTACAGGGATGATTTTAAGGATAGAAATTTATTTTAAACTGTAGAAACCTTAGCGAATATTACTAATCCTTCATATGTCAACTATAAATGCTTGGCAATATTTTTTTAAAAATATTCAAATTTATAAGTATTTTATATATCTTTTATAAAAGTTTGGCGATTTTTAAGGTAAAATAACTTTATCCTATAGAATTTGGGCGAATTATTTTTAAAATAGCGAATCTCGTTTTTGGAAAACCCATGGAAAATTAGTCCATGAGCGAAATTTAGCCCCTAAAATCATCCCTAATGGTTTAATTAACACTATATCCTAGTCATGCCCCCCCTCCCCCATATGGAACTAGTTTTTATACTCCTTTTTGGTGGGTGCCCCATTCCTTATGGATTCTCTATGCCACCTTAGGACCCATCTCGTGCTTCATCTCAAATGAGAAATAACACCTCCTACCCTACACTGCATGTCCATCCCCATCACCATGGTCAGGGTACCCCTTGTGGTAATCCCTCTTCTGGCATTGTCACCAACCCTTGTTACCCTTTTCATTGTCCATCACTAGTTACTTCTTCTACACCCGCAGTTATCTCCCCTCCCTATGTTAGTCTACCTACACTTCCTCCCCAAGTTCAAGTGTATGCACAACACAATGTTTCCCTTCCCCAAAACCAAAATAAAAAGAATAATAAAAGGAAAGGCAAGAAAAATAACCAGAACTTGGGTCCCTAGGGAAACCAAAATACCTTCCCTAATCTTGGGTGCAACCAACCTCACCCCAACCAAAGAAAAGGAACCAACCCAACACCCAAGCAGGGGAATAAATAACTCCACACCAACAACCAATGTTCTTGTTGTGACATCTATGGACATTACACTCATGAGTGTCCCCTCCTACTTGCAATGCATAGAGAATGGGAAGAATCCAAAGCTTTTCATAAATCCCATGCCCATCCTTCCCCTTCATCCTTGTTGCAACCAACTATGTTTTGAAAACCATTTCCTAACCTAGGGAATGGTATCCACTTCCCATATTCCTCTATCTGGTAATGGAAACTACCATATTCTCTTTTTGGATTCAACTGACATCAACCTAGATACTTGATCTTTCTAGTACAATATGCCTCCAGAGACACAACCCACTACACCTTTTGATCCTCCTTCATCCACCAGTGGACCCCTACATATCCCTCACCCTATTTTGGATATCCCTCCAAAGGTCCCTAGTGTTCCACTAAAGAAAAATTTTACACACCTTCATGGGAAGGAAACCCACCATTATAGCATTTTCAATGACTTATCCTAGTCACTTGTTTCCATGTATTCCCTTGAAGTCCTTCAAACATGACCTACATAGAAGAAGTATTTTCTTGATGATTTTGGTATTGTCAATCCCTTGGATGATCGTATGATTACCTTGAATAGTGACATGATCAAACCATTATTATTACTACCCTTTGTATCTTTCTAAATATCATTATTCATTAAACAATGCACCATCCATGGGTGCATCCACATGCATCATGTATTCTCAAGTATGGAAACAAATCATTTCTCCTACCCTTGTCCCATATACAATATCTCTTTGAGCATATGATGGTTGGCCTTCCCAACCTCAAAGCCTTTACTAGAACTGCCCCATCTAGCTAGGGGGAAAATAAGTTTGTGTTGATTTTTAGGTTTTTGATGCCCCTCTGGATTACAACCTATTGTAAGGATGAAGATTCATGTATTCCATGAAGGTTTTACCCTCTTTTTTCTTCCAAAAGATGATATTCCATCACAACAAAATACTCATCACCATTGACTAGTTGACTTACCATGACCCTCATGCCCAACCTCATCCTAACCACGTGGTTTCCTCTTTGGTAGGGGACCAAACCATTACTTTCCTTTCTAACATTAGCATGGAGTATATAAATACTCCATTTTATTGCTTGTGTACTACAAACCTCCTCTTGTAGTCACACAACCTGGTACATCCAATGTATGTGTTGAAACATACATATTTTTCTAAAACTTTAGACTTAAAAAGTTTCATTTTTGTTGAAATAGGGACAAATGCGCACTTGGATACCACCCTCGATAAAATATTCTGATTAATCTAATGGTCTAAAATCCTTTAAAAGTCATGGAGCCGCCCTTTCATTAAAAAGTCAAATCACTATGACAACCTTCAAAGTATCGGGTTTCGGGGTTTCGTAATACTAACAGTTAGACATACAAAGAACTCTAATGTCCCGATATGTGAAGTCACGAAAATAGCTTAAATTAAATCGAGTTAATTAAAAAATTAAAATGATTAACGATAGTTAACCTTATCGCAATTTCGTGTTTCAGGAATCCTTCCTCAAACGATAACTTAAACCCCGATATGTGAAGTCATGAAATCATTAATTAATTGCGATTATTTATAAATGTTAAACATGATTAATATTAATTAATCAATCGCAATTTCGCGATTCAGGAATCATAGATTGAATTGAAATAGGTTAACCCGGGACCCGAAACCCTGAAATGGATTAAGGTTAAATATAATCAATTAACCGTATAAGCTCGATTTATTAACAAAATAAAACACTTTTATTTTATTGTTGAGTTTATGCTGATTGCGAAATGGGTGATTTCAAATTTATTTTCCGATCATGAAAATAGACCATTAATGTTATTAAATGACCAGTTTGGGGAAATAATTTCAAATAAGATCCTTCTTTAATTCCCAAATTGTTTTATTAAAATAATTAAGTGTATTGTCAGTGAAGGTATTTGCAGGTTGAGGCGTCTAAGGTAAGAAAGCCTTTTTCATTTTCAATTACATTCACATTTTGGTAGAGCTTGCTTAACGAGATACTCAGTCCTGTGTGTTTTCTGTGACAAATAACAGGTTTTTAAGAACTTCTACCATGCTGCCATGAAAAGCATCTAAAGAAACTAGTGAGAGTTTAGGCCAGAGTTCAGAGGTTATCTCCGACACCTCACCCAGAAGTATAAACACAGTTAAAACCTAGACGAATGTATTCAACATCCTACAGTACGAACTAGTAAACTGCCCTAATGAATCAATTGATAACAAAAAGGAAGACTTATCTACCAAATACAAGACTATTTCTCAGTCAGAGATGCAGAAGGTAGCAACAAGGCTGATTCTTTTACCCTACAATGACATGATTAAATGGGCACTGGATCATGTGGATATCCCAACTAGAACTATATTCAATTCTCAGAAGGTAGTTGTTGGGTCATTTTGGTCGGAACACATGCAGGTGATTATAAACTTTCTTCAATGCCAAACTTTATTTATAATGCCAATTTTCTAGTGAATTTTAACAAGAAGGAGTGTGATCAATATGGAAAGAGTCTTTCCAACTTGATCAAGGACTGGTGTTCAAGCCCCAAAAATTTTAGAGATGATTCTCACAGCATATAATCAATCTCATCGCTAGAACCACAATTCATGTATATAGCCATGATAATGTGTAGAATCTATGGAAAAGAGAACACAACTCATTTCATTCTACCATGGGTACCCATTATACACACAGTAGCGAAAGGATATTCTTTCGACTGTGCCAAGATATGTTCGGACAGTCTCACTAGTGAAATTACAGAATACCAAGCAAATAAAGCCAAAGGGAAATCAACTTTATTCTTCATGTCAGCTTATATTATGGATGCCATCTATTTCATGATGCCATTCCCACTGATGGGCTGCAGCTGGACTCCAGATAGTGTAGAACCAATTCATATTTATCATTCAAAACTCTATAAAGACAAGGCGAAGAATTTATTTTATGAAATCTGTAATTAGGTAGCGGTGTTGATGCACACTATTGTATTTGGTCACCCACCTCCTAGAATTTTAGAAATAGTTGTGGCTAACCTGGATAAAGTGGCAGACTGGGACATCGAGGAACACTTCTCTCATATTATATTTTTCATTTGTTCAATTCCCCTATATTCTTTACCACAATTTTTACGAGACCGACTGGTGTGCCGTGAGGTCACACAACAAACAGTACTTGGCGAGATTAGCAAAGAACTCAAAGCAGTGCAGAAAAAGGTATGGCCATCTTTTCCCTTATAGATTGGTGCATTTTCTTTATTGGATTCTAGTCACCCCAAAGTGGAGGCTGCAGTCCTAGAAGAGATAAAGTTGGTTAACATTGAATTCAAGAAGCACGACCCGCAGAAGGTCATGGGTAACCATATGGCCAGTTTCAATCTTAAAAAGTACAAATATGAAGAGTCCCCGCAGGACGAAATGTTCTAAGGGGTGAAATCTTACCCAGAAGTTATGAGCCAAGTTCGATCTCTATCACCTGATAAAATGATTGATTTTTACAACTTCAAAAATCACTGAAGAAGTAGTCTTCTGAAGGTATTACAAGGGAAAAACCCAATATCTCCAGCCACATAGAAAACAGAGACCCAAAATCCAGAAGACGTAAGCTCTAGCAAACAAGAAGCCCTCAAAAACTTAAAGAAATCTGAGGTCTCGACTCAAAAAGAAGATATCCCAGAGGGAGAGATATTAGATAACCAAACCAAAGATCAAGCAGAGACATTAGCAAATAAAAGAGAAGGTAGGCCACTATCTTCATCAGATAAATCAACTACAGATGGAACCGGAAAATAGTTATCTATAGAAATCGGTAGCCCCATTCAAGTTGTCATGCCATTACAGTTCACCATAAGAAACCCTAATGCAAAGGTAATACTCATAGGATATCTCATGCTTATCCCTATTGAAGAGATACCTCCTTCCGATTTTGTTTTTCAGTAAGAAAAGGAAAGTTGTGGTGAAGAAAGAAATACATCAAAAAGAAGGTGCAACTATCAAAACGCACATAGTATTATTGGATGGACAAAATTTGGAAGAAGAAGACTTTTCTACAGAGGTAGCAGGATCTTTGGGAGCTTTTGCAACATCTAACCTATTCTCAATTGATAATCTGAAAGAAAAACTCAAGCAGAAGAATCAAGTGATAAGTCAGTTGCAAAATCAAATAAAAACTACAGAAACGAATGTAAGAGATGAAGTCAATAAAAGGCTTGAACAAGCTAGAGCTAGTGATAAACAAGAAATCCAACTTCTCAAGTCCAGTCTTGATGAGATGTAGAAGAATATGCAAGTGAGCGAAAGATGGACTATACAACAAGATGAGTTGGTAAAACAATTACAAGACAAGGTCATTTCCACTAAGAAAATGGTTGTGGATATAGCATCCTTTCAAGATCAAGCATTGGAAGTGCTAAAGAAATTGGAAATATCACAACATAGCATTTTTTCTAAGGTAGAAATCATCCAAAATCATTCTCGAGAAGTAAACCAATCATTGGACAATATTGGTTTTAGAGAAAGAGAGGCTATTGCAGCCCAAACCACTTTTCAAGAAGCGGTCATGTCATCGGCTAGAGAAGAAATATCTGTAACTCCTAGATTCAATGTTGCAGAACAGGTCAAAGGTGATATAATATTTAAGACATGGGAGGCCAATATAGCTGAGAGTAAAAGAACGACCAAGGAAATAAAAGAGGATTGTGAACATATTTTTCATTTACTTAATAAAGAATCACTAGGCCTCAGAAAGGATGATTGTTCTGAAATACTAGGAAAAATCAACATTGCAAAGCATCAACTTGACATCAAAGAAAACTTAGAGCCAGTTCAAGCTGAAATTTCACAACTAAAGAAGGTTGACATCGCTCAAATAGATAGATGGTTGGTAAAGCCAAATTTACAGTTACGGTCAATGATTTCTGAAGATAAAAGGATAGAAGATAGGTTGCCACAATTACAAAAGAAGTTGTATCTTTTTGAGGCAAAAGATGTGACAGAGCCTTTTAGACTAGTAGTACAATTTCTAAGCAAGTGTGTGGAATGTATTGAGCAAGGAAAAGGGAGTACTTCAAAGAATCAATGAAGTAGCATGTACATATTTGTTTCTTCCAGTATGAGAAAAAGATAGAGAAGAACCAAACAAAATGGTTCAGGTTTTCATTTTGTAACTGTTATTATCTAGGAATAACAAGAATTCCAATCGACTAAGGTTGAGAATCTCTTGTATAAATATATTTTCAAAAGACTAAAGAAAGGTTGTATTTTTTTCATATGTAGTTAAGGAAGCTATCCTCATTGAGGATTAATACAAATACAGATCAGAGATTCCACATTTTGTTCATTTGAGTTATTTGTTCTTCTGTCTTTCCACATTCTAGTATATTTTTATATATCTCCTTGATGAATGCTTGATCGCAATTTAGTATAACATCTACTGTGGTTACATTTCATTTAGTAATTTAATATCACACAACGTTTCCTATGTTTTACTGTTAGTAAATACAAGACCTGTGAATTAATTGGATTGCTACATCTTATGCTTCATTTAAGGTTATATCATCTATTTTCTTCTCCTATAGGGAAGTAATATTTTTCTGTAATAGATGCCTTGCTTTGTCTAACATATTTATGTTTTTCTCTCATTACACCCAATGCTTTTAATTTTAACTCGGACATGAAAAATGGCCTCTGATCTGTTATGTTGTTAATTCATTTTTAGGAATTTTTTTCTCACATAACAGAGGTAGAAAACACAAACACTAAACCTCCTTTATTTCTGGATGCCTTGACATTATACTTCGAAGCCTTAAGTATAAATTCAAGAACAACATACTTTTGGCATCGTTTTCGAGGATGGAGAAACAAAGTTATTTTCCCTAGGAGAACGACATTTGTAAGTTTCTCTCTTTGATAGTGAACAAATATTGAATACGTTATAAGGCTAATTTTTATCTTTCACTTGGTGAATCCACAATTAATAAACTAGCATTTAGTCGAAGAAATACCATAAAGAATCCAGACGGTAAGAAGATTTATCCTGTATCTGACCCTAAAAACTTTTGCAACCAAGGGGACAACTTAAAAAGACTACTACCTCAGCAGGTAAAGTTTATCAACCCAAGTCATATACTAGGGTTTTATTTGAGTAGTTAACTCTGCAAGAAAATTTTACTCGAGTCTTTTTTGAAGAAACATTTACTGTTAGAATCGAAGCTGAAACCCTATAACCCATGTTGGTTTCACCCGAGATTAAATCTCAGATTGTCCCAACTGTCTCCTTTACCAATAAAGGTAGAAAATCCATCTCAATACCCGTTTCAATTGATATTGCAATAGTTCCTGGAGTCAATCTTACAACTTCTCAAAGTTTTGAAGAAGATATCTTATTCCCTGACTTGACTCCTATTGGTTCTCCTATTTATGCATCCTATAAATCCGAAGAGCCTAGCCGTCATTTCCCTTTTTCCTATTTTTCATATTTTATGTCTCCTGAACCTTTTTCGCTTAATCCTGAAGGGGCCGAAAGGTCACTACACATTCTTGAAAATCCTTCCTATAATCCCAAAGTTTCATCTCTTAAATTATCAATGGTTGCATCCAAAGTAGGTGGTGTTGGAGGTGCTTCCGAAGGTGGTGTCAGAGGTGTTGGACATGGTGCTGGAGGAGGAGGAGAAGGTGCTCAAGGACTGCCCCTGCCTCCTAGAATCTTTGCTAAAGTAGCTTCTAGGTATGCTCCTTTGGTCCTCCCTGTTCCCCTCCAAGATTTACCCGAAAACTATATGAAAAACATGCCAAAGTTCATCGGAGAGGGAGACTTAACCGCAATTGAGCACATAAATTTCTTCGATCAATTCACTAATATCCTTGGCCTTGAGCACGAGGAAGTTTATTCGAGGGTTCTAGTTCAAAATTTCGAAGGACAGGTGAGAACCTGCTTCTAAGGACTGCCAACAGATTCCATAGGATCATATGACGAGTTAAAAAGTGCCTTTATCAGACAATGGGGAGAAAGAAAAGATCACCTTTATTATCTAACTGAGTTTGGAGATTTAAAGAAGAAAAATTTAGAAATTGTTCTTGATTTTACTCAAAGATTTAATAATTTGTATAATAAGATTCCAGTTGAGGTTAAACCTTCCCAACCTGCAACGAAAGTAACTTTTGTTGGGGATTTTGATCCTGATTTTTCTCTGTTGTTGAGGAAGAAAAGATCTATTGACCTCACTAAAATGTAGGATGATGCTATAGAAATTGAGTCAAATATGATGGCATCAGGGAAGTTAAAAGATACATTTGAACCAGGAAATAAAGAAATCAGACGTTACAGAGAAGAAGCAGGGCCCTCCAGATCTGGGAGATTCTCAGAAGATAAGATGGATGACATGGAAAAAATAATTAAAGAATTGTCAAATAAAATCTAGAAAATGGAATTGGACCAATCTAAGAATGATCAGTTCCCTAGAAAAGATTTCAGAAAAAATTATAATCCTCAAATCCAACAAAGATAGATTAAGAATGAAGATCAAAAGATGCAAGCCCCCTTTAAGAATGAAAATTTTATAGGAGGAGAGGACCTACGAAACTTTGAGGAGTTAGAAGAAGATATGAATAATCTTGGTGATGATTGCCAAGAACCTCTTTTGACGAAACAAGATTATGAAAAGTATCTAAATACAAAATATTGATATAATCATGATGAAAGCATAAATAATACAGAGGAATGTGATTATCAAAGAATCATCAATAATATAATGGCCAAACTTCAGCAGAAGTATAATATGAGGCCTAGAGATAGAAATATCACAACTACTCAACCAAAGAAACTTATGTCGAAGAGAAAAGATAATGAGACAACTTCACCATTAGCCGAGACACAGAATTTCAAAACAAAAGTAGTCGGAACTCAGACTGTAAAAACAAACCTGGCTGAAACAAAAGCAATGCAAATTGATAAATTAGATAAAAAAAGAGAGAGAGAGAGAAAAAAAAGAGATAGAAATCCAAACCAGAGAAGTTTATAAGACAATGGGAAATTTCAATCTAGAGAATGAGATTAATAAGATCAAGATCCCTGTACCTCTAGCTGAATTGGAAAAAAACCCTACATACAGAAAACAAATTGCTAAAATGACAAATTTTTCGGATACTGAAAGTCAGGCCGACATCATAAATTTAGAAGATGATAAACCAAATATAATTTTTGGTCCACATTTTTAAGGTGCCACAAATACTGTCGCTCCTTTATACATTACCCTAACTGTGCATGATCATCTTCTTCATAATTGTATGTTGGATTCTGGAGCTTCCCATAATGTGATGCCCAAAGGTATTATGGATAGGATTGGTCTCGAAATTACTCGACCATATGGAGATTTATATTCTTTTGATTCGAGAAAAGTTAAATGTGTGAGCATGATTAAATATTTAGCGGTTAGTCTTGTGCAGATTCCTGTAAAAAACGTTCTGATGGATGTGGTTGTTGTTGATATTGATCCAGATTATTTTCGGCAAGAAATGAGAGCGAAGATATACTAAAGAAATGCATAGAGTTATCGCGTATATCCAATAATATAACATAAATATATCAGATATGTAACCATAAACATAGAGATACAGTAACACATGATTTCTATTAATAAAAGAAATGTACAGAGACTGTAAAAATACAAAGTGAAAGACTCACTAGAATGGTGGCAGCTTATCTCTGAGAAGAGATGTGATGGTTACTCGCATTCGCAAAAAGATGATTATAATGAGGCTCTGAAGGAATTTTTACAATAAGAAGGAATGCCAAAAACCCTAGAAATCCAAAAACCTAACCCTAGGAGATGAAGTGCCAAAAGTCATGTGGGCCCCATTTGGGTAAGTAAGTACATCAACTTCTCGGGGTCGTAACTTTTGCATACGATCTTTGTTTTAGGCATATGATAACTCGTTGGAAAGGTATCATTGAGGAGATTAATTTTGGGGGCTCAATTATGCCTTCGATTATCATTGAGAAACTCGATCTTGAAAAACCTTCATTGAGGCCCGAAAGTTAAAACCCGCTAAAAATAGTAAATTGCCAAAATTGCCAGAAAATTGTTTTGAGCCAGTCGGAAAAGGTGGGTGGCCACCGAGATCCACCTGGATCAGATATACCTCCAAATTATTGCATGTTGTTATCTAGGTCTTGGGGAGCCAAACTAGGAGGATCCCTTCAACTTTACATGGCATATGCTACAATCCCGATCTTCGGGGGACAATTTACCTTCTTGTATAGAGAGACAAGGTTGGCATATACAGTAAGTGACCCGTTGAATCTGAATAATTACTCTGTTTATGTCACAAATCAGGATTTAGGAAATTGTATTTTATCCATTTGTTGGAGCCGGAAGTCACTCCTGGATTGCTTGCAGGAGCAGAGCCCGACGCCCATCAGTTTTAATGTCACAGTTTGTTTAAAGGGGTGATCAAAGGGAGGAAAACTCAGAACGATATCATCTCAACTCAGAAACTAGGCCAGGCATGCATGGACGAATGAGGTCTTGATAAACTTCAAATAGTGAGTTGTAATAAAGGGTGAGTAGGGGGAAGACTTGCATTAAAAGAGTGCGAAGGTCTATCACAAACATCTGGTTTGTAACAGACTGGAGAAGAAGGCATTTGAACACAAAATCCTTTTACATTCAAACATAGAAGACCAG
>SNQJ01S0204344.1:0-16579 GCA_010110895.2 Picea sitchensis
GCAAATAAAACACTTCAAACAATGGAACAATTAATGAATGCAGTGCAAGCATGCAACAAACCAATAATTGTTTCAAATGAAGTAATTGACCTTAAGCAAGAACAAAATATGGTTGCTGAATGGAAAATCAATCATAAGTTACTTCAAGATAAGCTCATGTCGTGCATATATCTAAAGTATATCAGCTCATTTGCAGTCATCTTTTTGATGCTGTCATTAACAATGTTTTCTACATGGATGATAGTGGCTTCAGTAAGATGTAACAGGGTTCAAATGGCTAACAATATACTGTCAGTTGTCATGATTGTGTTACAGTTGATCTTGATGAGACAGGTGCACAGGACAGAGTTCAGAGACAGAGAGCAAGCTGGGTGGCCTATCCCAAGATTTTTGACTGGTCAGTAACCTTTTGGGGACCAAAAGGTCTTATTGTGGGGAGGTGTGATCCGAAATCGGATCCAAAAACCTGACAGGGCTTGAAAAATGCTCAAAAATGAAAGTGCTCAGAATGTGACGAAACTAGTGCCATTGCGCCCGTCTCGTCTTCCTGATTCCGGTGGTATATTTACTTTGTCAAATGGGCTCCGTATGGAGAAGATATCACGTTCTGTCCGATAAGTCAAACATGCAAAAAAAATTGTTGACTGTACAGTCCATACAGTCCGTACAGTCTGACGTGGCAGGGTTGTACGACCGTACGATGAAGTGTCAGGTGTTGATGTGGCATCTGATGACATGGAATAATCTGGTTGGTTGTTGAAGGTGAATGATATCGTGACATGTGGCATTTTGTTGGTCAATGGTAAGGTGCCACGTGGCACCCCAAAATTGACTGAATGGTTGTGTTTAAAATAGTATGAGGTCCGTGGGAGTAGAACCCTGGACCTCCCGGTGGCTCCGCGCTTTGGTAGAGTGTGGGCTACCACTAGCCCACACATTATTGCTTATACAATATATGTAAAACAATATATAAAAATTCATTTTATGTATTGGTCAGCGCGGGGGTCCGGGCTAGGGCTTAGCCCCAGCCCTCGGTCACACTATTATTGCATGTGCCCATACCTACCAACGGCGTGCACAGGGTTTTAACATAGCCCTTGGTCCTTTGAATTGTGCCATGTGACCAACCGGGAGCACGGAAGTTAAACGGTTAAGTTTTTAAGCCCTTTTTGCCAACGCACGCGGTCACATGACGCTCATACGCCCAGGTGCTAGGCAGTTAGGGGTTGGTGCACCCTTAACAATCCTATGGTTTGCATCGTTGGCGCGGTTGCGTCCGGTGCTGGGTTTTCACGCTATTTATTGCGTGTGTGCCAGGTTCACACAACAAGAGTGTGTTTTGTAGATGCAGAGACAACAAGCTTGAAGAGGGAGACTTCCAAGAGGCCTAACTTCTTCGTTTTTTGACCGATTAAGGTGCCGAAAGAGCCCAGACAGGGGTTTTTGGACGCTCTAAATCCATTGGAGCAGTCAAAGCAGAGTTATATTGAAGGGAAACCAAGCCAAAGCCATTTTGACGTAGAGAAGCTTTTGAGGAGGTGACACTGTCGGATCATTTCTCGGAGCTCCGGACGTCCATTTTGCGTGTCATTTTCTTTGAAGGGTTCTTGAGATCTAGAAGAACATGACCAGATCAGTCTTGTAGCCATTTGGCATTGCAGTGATGTACTTTTGATATTTTGAACAGAAATAAAGAAGACACCCCCACAGAGACAAGGCCCGGAGACGTAGGCAAAGTTGTGCCGAAATCCGTTATCAATCTGCGTGTTATGGTTTGTTGTCTTTTACTGCATTTCAAATCTGAACATATGTATATGGATGTTATAATTCCTCTTCTTTCCTCATTCTTTCACTAAGTTTCTCAAATGGTTAATTAACGCATGCAAAATTAAAACTCAACCATAGTCATTTAAAAGATCCTACGGATCACAAATAGGTCTCTGTCTATTAATAATCATTGTCTAGCATTGATATAGGTGCCTATTAAAAAGAAAATCGCTATTAAAAAAATATCGTTGCCTATTAAAAAGAAATTCACTATTAAAAAGATATCGTTGCCTATTAAAAAGAAAATCGCTACCTATTAAAAGAAAATCGCTATTCAAATCGTTGTCTATTGAAAATTGCTACCTATTAAAAATAAAATCGCTATTAAAAAGATATCGTTGCCTATTAAAAAGAAAATCGCTATTCAAAATCGTTAATCAAAACAAATGCTGATCAATGCAATCAATCGAATGTTATTCAATGCTAATCAAATCGCACTAGTAATAATAAAAGTGTTATTCAAATGCCAATCATTCAATGTTGATCAAATGCTAACCAATCACAGTAGTAAGAATAAAATTGCTATGAAATAAATACAGTAAGCACAGTAATCAATCACTTCACTGTCACGATCAACACGAGGATGCACAGTAATGAGTACATACACAGTAAGAACAAAAATCATTCATGCAGAAGGTAAAAATACAGTAAGGAACGCAGCAAATCAAGCCCAATTCACCGTTGGGTGGGTAGTAGGAATTTTTTGAGGAAAGGAACAAAAATAAAGTTGAGAAATAAGGAGGAAATTTCATTGTACACAGTAAAGAATCAACTGGGTAGAGAGAATATCCTTAACTTATTATCCATGGACAGGAAAGCAGGGCATTTGAATCTAAATATTTAACACTGGCGTGAAAGACAGTCGATTCGGCTCATGGCCGACTGCTTAGGCACAGACTAATAACTTAAAGGATAAAGGAACAGAAGATGAAACACAAATCTGCATCTAGACCTTCTCTATGGAGAACCCCCAAAATAAAAATCTCAATCAAGGAATAAAGAAAGAGCACTAATAATCCCAACTGGAACCGGAAACTACAATAAACCACAATAATAAAACAAGGCTTAGAAATAGAAATTTAGTGACCCTTTTGCAATTTCACACAATGCACTATCGCTCAGATAAAAATTCATATGCATAACTAAATGAGCCTTTTTCTTTTAATGGGATCTATGCAAGTGATATTTTGACAATAAGAAATGCATGAGCACGAAATTGAGCTATTATTTAATACAAATTAATCGCATGTGTATAGTAGCCAAATGTGAATGCTCCGAAGTCATCGTCCCACGCGTGTTCCATCCCACTCCTGTTTGCCAACCTATGTGACCTGACCGGTACCACCCAACCAACACTAGGGGTACTCTTCTTCCCCCTAAGCCCCCCGAGCCGCAAAGGGGCCACACACACAATACCATAAAATGTTAGCACCCAACTCGCCTCGCAAGCTCGAGCTACAACTCGTTACCCGAGCTAGGTATCCCAACTCCCACAAGAGAAAGTTCAGTCAAGATGAAATTTTAGTAGTGTAACGTTACACAAGACAAATATGATCCACACTCCTCGTCCACCATCCTTTTTATAGAGTTTCTTAGTCATTAGTTTCCCAAAACCTCATTATATTCATTTTTCATTTATTTAATTAGGAAACCCCCCCCGTACACATGTCACTTGATCCCCTAGTTGCACCAGAAAATCAATTTTATTAACTTTAATTAATTATTCCTTCTTCCCTCACCCACTTAAAAACATTCCTAAAAACTCTCCTCGGTGTCCCAATATTCCCTTACAATTCTTAAATGACTTACGCCTTACTTAATTCCTAGTTGAGTTCATAAATATAAGTTTCCAAGGCTAGATTCCTTACTAAGTTAAACTTCCCCTTTTTCTTTTAAGTTTTCTTTTTTCGTTAAGTTTCCCTTTTCCTTAGGTTTCCCCATTTTCTTTAAGTTTCTCTTTTCCTTAAAGTTACCCCCTTTTTATAACTAAATTCAAAATTAGTAAGTTTAGATAAAGACAACCAAATATCCCTTTTATTAATCACACATTTATTAAAATTTCCTTTTTAATTATTAATGCTTGAATTTTCTAATTAGTTATAAAAAAAACCTTTAGTGAAATGAAATTTTATAAAAAGAACCTTTAGTGAAATGAAATTTTATAAAAACAACCTTAGTGAATTGAATTTTTTTATAAAAGAACCTTAGTGAATTAAAATTTCCATTTTAATCCGGTTATAAGTCTAATTAGTTTTTTTTTTGTTCTAAGGTTCTACTCAGTCCTAGGTTTTCAATTCACTAGGCTTAGTGATAGTTCTTAAGGGAAAAATAAGTTATTAACTTTACTTATCACATCATTCATTTTAAGGCCAACCAGGTCCTATGGAGTAATAGTTTTCTAGGCACTAGGTTTATTTATTTACTATCTAAAATTGCGACGTGTTCTTCAGGACGTACTACGTACTCCAAGGGTGCCACTCGCCTCTTTCTGTTTTCTTTGTGTGACATGTCCTTCAAGATGCACTATGTGCTCCAAGGGTTCCACTCGACTCTTTATGTTTCCTTTGTGTGACATGCCCTTCAAGACGCACTACATGCTCCAAGGGTTCCACTCGCCTCTTGACTGATTTTGGTAGATGTCAAACCCCTGGAGTCAATACTCCGATAGGTGATCTTATGGGAGAATAAGGGCATATAAAGAATAAATCCCCTTCCTTATTGCGCACCCCTTAGAATCATCGCGAGCGACATTCACATTCTACCCTCACTACATCGTGGGTCTTCTCAAACTAGGTAATAGTTAACCTACAGTTCGAGCCACGACAGGAGTGGTAGTAGGCTGTGGCACAGATTCTTCCACACCTCTCCCTCAATGTCTCTAGTTGTTGTGTGTGACCCCTCTACTCCAAATGTGAGTATGGTCGGTAAGCTATCGTCAACTTGCATCCATCAATGAATCATGTCAGCAACAATAATCAAGCATCATAACATCTAATCATATGTACATATTTCACATCAACAACATTCAAATCCTACAGTGCACTCCCTGACTCGATTCGGAGTCCAAGGGGTTTCATCGATGCCTCTGCATCCTCAATGTCCAAATTCCTGCACACGCAGGAGAACCCAATCAATAGAACTTGTATATGTAAATACAACAAAATAACATATCATCAAATCCACAATATCTCATAATCATAATCAAAAGGACCATTAGTATAATAACCCAGATCACTTGCGCACAAGTGTCCTCAAAGAATAAGTTTGCTCAGTGCGTGCAAGAGCGAGATGTTACATACACCCCCTCTTGTTTTAAACTCTGTCCCGAAGTTTCACAATATGTAAGTGTCAAAATAAAGTGCATTATAATATCATAGGTCTAGCTATCAAACAAAAATGGAAAATGCTGACGCATAACATATGCGTCCTTCCAGGTCGCCGAGTGTGGACTATAGTTGTTCCACTGGACCTTGACTTGATCTATTGTTCAACTCCATAGCTATCGAATGCGATGGTCCAAGATGTGTATTGGGTCCTCCATGAGACCATCGTAATCCGATACCTGCAAGGTACTCATGTCAATAACATGTTTAAGATCACTATCATAATGTCTCAAAATAGATACGTGAAAAACATCGTGCGTACACCTCAAAGAATCAGGCAAGGCCAGTCGATAGGCCATGGGCCCCCTTCTTTCCCAAAATCTCAAAAGGTCCCATGAACCTAGGAGAGAGTTTAGCACCCCTTCCAAACTTGATCGAACTCTTATGCGGTTTCACCCCCAAAAAGACTCAATCGCCAACTTCATAACTGTGATCGACACAATGCACATCGACATAACACTTTTGTCGATCCTGCGCTTCCTTGATCCTTTGTCTTATTGTTTTCATTTGATATTCCATTTCTTGGATCACTTACGGTCCCACCATGACCTTATCCTCAAGACGATCCCAACTCAAAGGCGTCTGACATGGTCATCCGTAAAGAAACTCAAAAGGCGCCATCTTAATGGTGCTTTGATAATTGTTGTCATATGAAAATTATACTAGTGTAAAGAATTCTTCCCAACACTTTTGTTGGTCCATAATGTACATACGCAACATATCCTCCAATATTTGGTTTGTTCTTTCGGTCTTCTTGTCTCTCTTTGGGTGATACGCGGTACTAAAGTTAATTGAGTTCCCAAGGCCTCTTGGAAACTAGTCCAAATCGTCCTGTAAACATCGATCCTCTATCAGATATAATCCTCTTAGGCATGCCATACAGCCTCACAATATAACTGATGAAAAATCTAGCTATGTCAGGTGCCTGATACGTCGTACGCACATGAATAAAATGATCACTCTTCGTTAGAGTGTCCACGACCACAAAATTGAGTCATGTCTCGTTTCCATCAGTGGCAATCCAATAATGAAGTCCATCGAAATGACCTTCTATTCGATTCTGGAAAAGTGTGTGGTTGTAGTAATCTTGTTGGAAGTCTATGTTCATCCTTCACCAGCTGTCATTCTAGACATATTTCCATGTAGTTGACTATGTTTTCCTTCATTCCTTTCCAGAAGAATAAGGGTTTAAGGTTTTCCCTCCTCTTTGTGACTCTAGGATGAGCCATGTACACTTCTCTATGAGCCTCATTTAGGATCAAATTCCTCAACTCGTTGTTGGGTGGTACGTAAATTTGACCTTTAAATCTCAATAAACCTTTGTTGTCCCCAGTAATCCCTCAAATTTTGGTACCATCATTGTCTTTTGTCTGATAAAATCCTTGACCTATTTGTACCAATCATCGCCACGCTGTAAAGTTAGGATCTTTTCATGTAGATTCTTCTGAAGTGGCATCACCGAAAATTTTCTAGGTCTCCGACTCAATGCATCAACCACTTTGTTCACTGTTCCCTTTATGTAAGTAATCTCGAAATCGTACTCGCTAAGCAATTTTTACCAACATTGTAGTCACGTGTTCAAGTTGCTTTGCGTAAAGATATCCTGTAGTCCACAGTGGTTCATTTTTAGTTTGAATTCCCGTCCAATCAGGTAGTGTTTCCAAACTCTCAAGGCATAGAAAATGGCTAACAAATCCAAATCGTGTGTCGCATAGTTCTCCTCATGCCTTCTCAGCCTTCTCGAGATGTAAGCAATCACTCGACCATGTTGCATCAAGACTCCGCCTAAGACTTCCTTGGATGTGTCAGTGCATACCAAGAAGTCTGCATCCATGTCTGGGACCTTCAGTATTGGTGTTGTTGTCAACAGCTCCTTGAGCCTCTAAAATGCCTCCATGCATTTCTCGGTCCAAACAAACTTCTTGTTCTTCTTCTGCAATTTTGTGATCGGATTTTCTATCTTTGAAAAAACCTCGACGAATCATCGATATTATCCTGCTATCCCATGAAGCTACGCAATTTTGGGACATTCGTTGGTGTAGTCCATTCCATAATGGCCTCGACCTTTGCTGGATCCACAATGATACCTTCGTCAGAGATGACATGCCCTAGGTATTGTATCTTCAATTTATAAAATGAGCATTTCGACAGCTTCCCAAACAATTTGTTCTCTCATAGACACTCTAGCACCAAGCGCAACCGCTCGTCATGATCCTCCATCGTTCAAGAGTAAATCAAAATATCATCAATGAATACTTGGATGAACCTGTCCAAGTATTCATGGCACACCCCATTCATCAAACTCATAAATACCCCTGGGGTGTTCGTCAGTCTAAACAGTAAAACAATAAACTCGTAATGTCCAAACCTCATCTTAAAGGCATTCTTAGGGATGTCGACCTCCTTGATATGTAACTTGTGATACCCTGATCTCAAGTCGATCTTTGAAAACATCATTGTGCCATTCATCTGATCAATAGATCATCAATCCTTGGCAACAGATATTGATTCTTGATCGTTTCCTTATTCAATTGACGGTATTCAATGCAGATTCTCCATAACCCATCCTTATTTTGTATGAAAATAACAGGCGCACCCCATGGTGACACACTTGGACATATGAGTCCTAGGTCCAACAACTCCTTCAGTTGCATTTTCAACTCTTATAACTCCGAGGTCGACCTCCGATAAGGCATTCTTGCTATCGGTTCAGTTCCCAATTTTAGGTCGATGGTGAATTCCAACTCCCTCTTCGGCGGCATCCTAGGTAACTCCTCAAGGAAGACGTCCGCAAACTCTCGCACCACCGGAAAGTTTCCTAGAACTTCCACTACTCCCTTCTCGTTTAATGCAAGGATTGCATAAAGCTTACATCTCTTGTCAATGCTCTTCCATAGATGCAAGGAAATTATGAACCTCATGGAGACTCCCTATTTTCGAGCTATAATCACACCTCTCTGACCCTCGTCATCGACTCAACTCAATTGTTTTGTCTTACAGTTGAGTATCGCATCATGCGATTCCAACGAGTCCATACCAATCATGACATCTTAAGATCCTAAGGTTGTGACGTACATGTTGGCCTTGGTGACAAACTCTCCCAGGTTAATGCTACAGCCTGTAACCTTCCCTCCAACCTTTTGTTGAAGCCATTTCTACAAAGTTAAACTCATCATGTTTGAATTCCTTTACCTTAATTATTTTTAGCACAACACCATAAATGAAACTCTCGGTAGCACCTGGATTTATCAAAATACTATGGGTCTGGTCAACGATGGTACCTGACGTCTCAAGCAAAGTCAACTAGTGCTCTTCCTGGCAGTTATTTACCATTACATGAATCCAATGGGCCTTGCCCAAATCTCCCACGGTAGTGGGTCCGGTTGATCCAGACGTTGCAGTCCTCTCCACTTGGAAGTCATGTTGGTAATGTGGCTCCCCACATGTCCAACACCCTTTCTTTGGTCCAATACTCTTGGTACCCTAAGTAGAAGCTAACGGCCCACCAGCTTGGAAACTTGGTCTGTTCTGCTGAACAGGTATAAATTGTTGTTGTTTCGGTCGACGTTGCAGTGGAGCCCTGTAAGGAGTCCTGTAATGTTTCCCAATTTTTCCATAATTTTTTTTTTTGTGAGTCATTAATTCTCAAACTAAAAACACATCTGATTTCAATCTTACTACATGGAAATCATATACCTCTTCCTTTCACCATATAGGACTTACCAAAAATCCTTTAATTACTGATCACTAACGGACCTTATCCCCACTTAAGTGAAAATAACTAGTAGATTATAATGGATTATAAGTATTTATAATCGCTCGCATCGTAGTCTACACTATTACCCTTATCCCAACTATATCCTTATGGACATGTCACTAGTAAATGTGCAAATGTATAATGGTTATGTGCCATTAATTCCAATTGCGCAAGTAAGACACATTACAGGGAGAGTGATAATCGACGAGCATCCTTAACTTTTGAAATGACAATACATTTTCATTAGGTTTAGTGTGATAGGGTACTTATAGACCCATTACTATCACAGCGACTATCAGTACGTGAAAGTGTTATGACTTGGAAGGTGGTAGTTAGGGCTAGTTATACGCATTACCCACTCACTTATAACTATCGTCCCATCCAAACTAACTCTTGGAATAAGGACTTTCCTTACTTAACACAATTCGATGAAACGAAAGAGAACCCTAACCAGTTTTAGGATTAAGAAATAAACGATAATCTAGACTATTTACCAAAATTGATTTCCCAAGGACTGAGGCGAGATTAACCTGGGTACGATCAAGGTGGTGTAAAGAAAATCTTTGTCAAAGCGTTTAAGGCTTCTTGAATGTGCGCCCTTGGGATTGTCACGAGTTTTAATGTGCCCATTGGGACTTTTCCACCTTGCCCTAACCACAGCGCACAGGTACAGACTACCATTAATCTCTAGTAGACGAGTTCTTGGAGGTTACTCCTCATTCTCAAAGTTGCTTCTGTGTATCCACCGGCTATGCTCTAGGGTTTTCTTTGAATGTTCCCAACGCTTACGACGATGATTCAACCTGGTGGATATGCGTTCGATGGACCCCTCCCACTGGAAACTGTCTTAAACGAGGTAAGAGTTTATGACTGATAACTCCAAGAAATCTCTCGATGTTATACTAAATTTATCTATGTTTGGATTGTAACTCTTAACAGAGTCTGTTGATAAACGATTGCGCAAGATTTAGGTTATTAGTATTCTCTTATTGTTGCATGATTCTTCCTGGTTATCATCCATAGGGCAAGCTGGCCTCTGCTCCGAAATGTGAGGTTCCTAGTCTTATAGTCCCAATCTTGAATCTTCCCTATGGTTATGTTTAAGGAGACCTGGACATAGAGTGTGTTCTATCGTAGCACAGAGTGTCCTCCTAAGTTCTTTCGGCTCCGTTACTATGCATATTCTCTCCGCATAGCTCCTGGCACCTCAGAGTAAAGGTATGACTAAGGTTAGAAATATTCAGAGCCATTATCCTTGGTAATCCACCCCGGTATCCCTTAACGAGTGAGATAAGGGTGGCCTGGGTATCACAACTAATATGGTGATTTTGTAATGCGTATAAGTCTCATACGAGATTTCATTTTTCTCCTTTTGTTATCTATGGTATATAATTATCCCTAAGTCCCGAGCTTCATCTGAGGTTTTTCCCTTGTCAGTGGTTCGACCGTCTTGAATGTATGACCAGGATTGTTAATACTTAAAAAAAGGAACTATTGCAAGAGGGGGATTCCCATTTTTCCCAAGAGTCTATCAATTGTTTTCCCTTGTTGTCCCCAGATCAAAACACTTGTTAAACATCCCTGTACTATGATAAAAGAAGGGGGGACCATACAGGATACATTTTAGCAGAGTACAATAATTATTATGAATCGTATTTAGCACGAGTTTATTCACTATTCTGAAAGCAACCGAAAGGTCTTTACTGATTACAAACTAATGATGGGGCCTCTGATTTAAATCTGAGGTACCGATCAAGCGACTCTTCGCCCGTTCCACCCCTTCGATTTTAGCGACCCTTCCATGGTTACAAGGAGGAGGCAGAGTCTACTTCCAAAATTCATCAGCTAAGTATAGTCTATAAATTTATTGGATTCTTTCATTATCGGTCTTCTATTGGTTGATTGATATTAATAAAATCTTTTCGGTCTCTCTACAGTATTGGACGTCTTCGTCATTCTTGGAACTTACATCAATGTTTTAAACAAGAGGTATTTGGGTTCCTGTTACCATTTTCTTCCAAAAGAATTAAATCTCCAGTCCACCGAATGGGATAAATTCGTTCTAGTGTATGGTTGTTGTGGGTAGAGAAGTTCCAATTCCCACCCGACTCATTATTACTACAATGTTGTTTTTTTAAAGGAACTTAAAGGGTCAAATACTTTACCAAGACATGGTCGAATGATTTATATTTCTCTTCTGTTATACCATATTTACTTAAAACCCAGACTCTGTGATCTGTTATTTAGATAGATTTTAAGTATTGCAACTTCATCTTGTATCTATGTTTGGAAATAAAATAACTTTTAATTACCTGCTCTGGTTATTCGCATAACTGCAAAATTTAATGATTGATTATATGCTTGCGGTAATTGTATACCTCTAAATTTTTTCTTTATGAAATCTTTTGTTTCTGCATCGTTATTATAACAGGAAAGTCTAAATACGAATGGTTGAATTTGTACAGCCTTGGGCAAAGGAAATTTCCATAATAAGAATGGGTGCATCTGGGTTCCTTTACTGTTAAAGTAGTTCATATAATAGATCTGTCATTGCAAATTTTATAGTATAATTTTCTGTTTCTGTACTCTCTTGTTCGACATAACTTTATATGGGTTAGGTTAATGGATTGTAAGGGAAACTAGTATAATAGTTGGTCTTCCTACCTCAGCTACAGATCTGTCTCTACACATCATGTTTAATGGAAAAGAAAATGTAGCATAGTTTACAAAACTCAGAATGTTGTTCCTGACATTATTCATACAGTTAGATTAATCAAATTACAGCATAACCTCCACTCCCAATATGCCAATCTCAGCATTGATTTCACTCAGAAAACATATAAAGAAAAAAAATAGCAGTGAATCTAATTTAGAGGAGATTTCTTCCATAATTTAACCATGCATAATCCTTTCAACTATCATAACAAATAAAAGGCCAATTCTATCGTTCGTTCAGAAAGGGGTCACTCGAGATTAGATTTACCATATGTTCTCTGTCAGTCTTTAGGCTTCAGGAATTTGAACTAATTTTCATATGCATTATTATCTATCATAGTTAGTAGATGCATTACATCTTTGATTGAATCATTCACCAAAGAATGGAAATTATTTCATTTTTGATTTAACAAATACATTGCATCAGATATAAAATCATTCAGACAGAAAATGGAAATCATTTCAGTTCTGATTTAACAAATACATTGCATCAGATATAAAATCATTCTGATAGAGAAGGAGTAGAGCAAAATATCTAAACCATATCACGAGAAGGCAAAGGGAACAACCACGTTCCTCCCAACCGTAGAACAGGGTAGCCAAATCACTTGCCCAGTTCACCCCCTAGCCTGACCATGAGTCCATGAGGGCTAACTCAGAACTCCTCGTCAGCAATGTCTTTCAGTCTTCAATAGACTCCTCTTGCCTCACACTCAATCATTAGTGTTCATAACAGTACTAAAACAATAGCCTCTTTTCCCCACATACTTGGCAGCGTCATGCCTCCTCACATATGTTATTTATCCATAAAATCTTTTTGCCTAGGTCTTTTTCCCTCCCTTGGGAATTTTCGCAGCTTTCTAAATCCTTGATTTTCAGGGGCTTCCAATGGCCAAATCCTTAATTTTCCACTTGTAACAATCAACCCAGAGGTAGTTCCAACATGTTCCCCACTCATGGAGTCATAGTCAAGTGATTTTAACATGGTTGTTCCATTTGTCCTCCTACAATCAATATAAAATAATATGTTTTCATACAAGTGTCATAGTCAAATAGTTAGTTGGTTCAAATCAGATTTCTTCCCAACATTCATAATAATTAATTACATTTATCAAATTCGAAATTCAGAATTGCCATAAATGACATAAATTTTCCAATTTCGAATTTACTTAAAATGGAATAATTTTCCAACAAATTTAAATTTCAAAAATAGTTTATTTTTGGGGATGTTACATCCTTTACCCCTTCAATAAAAAATTGTCCTCAGTGTTCATTCCTTTCTTGAAACATGATTGCATGAGAATTTTGCAAATCTCCCTCCAACTCCCAAGTGGCCTCCTTAGGACTAAAGTGCTTCCATTGAACCTCTACCTGAGTGATGACTCTGTTCCGAAGTGTTATTTCTCTCCGGTCCAGAATACGCAAGGGTTCCACCTGGAACTCGCCTTCGGGTTCGACCTACACCAAGTTCCAATCAATCATATGAGTAGGGTCATGACCATATTTTTTCAACAAAGAAACATGAAATACATTATGAATTCTTAGATTAGGTGGAAGTGCAAGTTGGTATGCTACAGGTCCAATTCGAGCTAGTATCTCGAAGGGCCCACAAAACTTGGGTGCCATACTGGCACAGTTCCCTAACTTCCATGAACTTTTTTGGGCTTTGACCTTCAAATAAACATGGTCTCCCACTTGAAATTCCAAGTGTCTTCTTTTCTGATCTGCATAGCTCTTCTGTCTGTCCTGGGCTTCTTTCAAGTTTTGTTGTACCTTCCTTACCATTTTCTCCATTTCTTGGAGCATCTCTGGTCCAACCATGATTTTTTCAGCCAGGTTATCCCAACTAATTGGAGTCGTACACTTTCTATCATACAGTACTTCGAAAGGGATTAACTTAGCCAAAGTTTGGTACCCATTGTTATATGCAAATTCTACCAAGTGCAGGTAGTCTTCCCACTTGTTTGGTTTGGTTATTACGTACTTACGGAGCATATCCTCTATGATTTGGTTTGTCCTTTCGGTCTGTCCACCCATTTGTGGATGATAACTCGTACTGAAATTCAAAGTAGTATTGAGCCCTGCAAACAATTCCTTCCAAAAAGTAGATGTGAATTTTGTGTCTCTATCTGAAATCACCATTTTAGGAATACCATGCAGTCTAAAAATTTATTTCATGAATATTTCAGCAATATTTATATCTTTAAAAGTAGACTTTACAAGAATAAAGTGTGCAAAATTATTGAGTTTATCGATTACAACCATGATAGAATCATTATGTTTTTGAGTTTTAGGAAAACTTATTATAAAGTCCAGCGATATGGTCTCCCATTTCCATTCTGGTACTGGTAATGGTTGTAATAGGCCAGCTAGATGTTGGTGCTCGACCTTAACCTGCTGACAATCTTGGCACCTAGCCAATTACTCTGTTGTTTCACCCTTCATATTAGGCTAGTAAAATATTTTCTAAGTGTTGTTATTGTTTTCTGGTAACCTGGATGGCCAGAATACGGTTTCTTGTGCACTTTGTCCAAAACTGTTAATTTTAACTCTATTGAATCTTGTATGTAAACTAAGTTTTTAAATCATAATAGTCCCTTCTTGTCGATACTTAGATCTGTTTTATCTGAGTTTGTGGTACTGTTTTGTAATTCTTCCATTATCTTAGTGTAATTTCCATTGTTAACACCTGTCGTCCTTATTCTTTGTTTCAGATCACTTTCTTCCCTGCTGATATTTATCTCAAATAACCCATGGACTCTTCTGCTTAAAGCGTCTGCTACTTTATTTTCCTTAACCTTGATATATTTGACCTCGAAGTTGAATTCACTCAAGAAGGCTATCCATCTTGCTTGTCTTGCATTAATATCTGGTTGGCTAAACAGATATTTCACCCCGCTTTTATCTGTCAATAGTAGAAATTTTCTACCCATTATGTAGTGTCGCCACATTTTTAAGGAGTGTATTACTGCTACCAATTCTAAGTCATGAGTGGAATAATTTCTCTCGTGTTCCTTTAATTTCCAGGACTCATAACAAATGACATGTCCTTCCTGAGCTAAGACACCACCTAGTCCTTCTTTACTTGCATCAACACATACTGTGAAGTCTTTATCTGGTTCTGCTACCTTCAATATAGGTGCAGTTGTCAATAATTCCTTCATCTTGTTAAAACTATCTTGACACTTCTCTGACCAGTTGAACTTGGTCCCTTTCTTTTGTAATGACGTGATAGGGTAGTCTATCTTGGAAAACCCTTCTATAAATCTGCGGTAATATCTGGTGATTCCCATGAACGACCAGATATCCGCTACATCCTTAGGTACCGGTCATTCCATAATGTCTTTTATCTTCTCTGGGTCTACGACAATGCCTTCTGCTCAAATTACATGTCCTAGATATTGTATATATTTTTGATAAAAGTCACACTTGTCAAATTTGGTGTACAGTTTGTGTTTCCTCAACATTTGCAAAACTATACTTAAGTGTTCATAATTTTCTTCCTCCATTTTTGAATAGACCAGAATATCATCGATAAATATTAAACGAACTTGTCTAAGTACTGACTGAAAATACTGTTCATCAGGCACATAAACATGGTTGGTTCGTTGGTGAGTCTGAAAGGTATGAATACGAATTCGTAGTCTCCATATCTTGTATGAAAAGTTGTTTTACTTATGTCCTCGTCTTTTATCCTAACTTGATGATATCCAGATCGTAAATCCAACTTTGAAAAGATCTTGGCCCCACCTTTTTGATCGAATAGATCATTTATCCTTGGTAAGGGGTATTTGTTCTTACTATTCATTTTGTTCAGTTGTATATAATCGATACATAGTCTTAGAATATCATCTTTCTTTTTCACAACTAGGACTGGTGCTCCCCATGGTGAAACACTCGGTCTGATATACTCTTTGTCTAACAATTCCTGTAATTGTATTTTTAATTCTGTCAGTTCTGGTAGACTCATTCGGTAAGGTTCTTTTGAGATAGGGGTTGAACCGGGTAGTAGGTTTATGGAAAAGTCTATTTCCCTTCTACGAGGTAATTCTGGTATCTCATCCACAAACATGTCTTTAAATTCACGTAGGACAACAAGGTCTTCTAACTTTGGCTTATCTTCTTTTTTTAATAGATTCGTTACTTGGATGGCATAAACTTGACATCCCTTTCTCATACATTTCTTGAGATGCATCGCTGAAACTTGTCTGATTGATACAGGTTTTGGTATACCTTGAGCTATTCTAGCAGTGGAAAAATCGTCTTTATAGCGAAGTATCTTTGTATAAAAATCTAGTACTGCTTTGTGTTGTTCCAACCAATCCATCTCGATAATCATATTGTAAGATCCTACTGGTAGGATGTTCATATTTGTTCTTATATTTTGACCATCTAAGCTGAACTCAAAATCAGAAACAAAGTCAACTACTTTCCTTTTAGTACTTGTTTCTAGTTGTACTAGCCATGATTTTGCATGCTTCTGTTTCTTAAGTTTATTTGACTATACTACATCAGGAGTAATATAACTTAACGTAGCTCCCGGGTCAATTAAAACATAAATTAGAGTGTTATTGATTTTACCTTCGATTTCTACTACCGAGAGTTGGTGGTTAGCTTGTTGACCATCTATGGTTGCATTTATCCAATGCAGGCTTCTGCCCATGTCTCCCACCATCGAGGCTTCCTGCAAATTATAAACAACAGTTCTGTTTGCTGAAATTAAATGTGGACAGTTCCTCCTTAGATGAGGCTCTCCATGTTAATCCCTAATATTGGCTCATTACCCCTTAATTGGGGCATATTATATTAGTAATGTTATTTTATTTATGTCGGCTTTAGGCCATTAGTTGTAATTATACCTCCTAGTCTCCTATATATACCAACGAGACATTTTCAT
>SNQJ01S0204346.1:0-16578 GCA_010110895.2 Picea sitchensis
GAAGGACCTGGCAATTTCTCTGGTGGACGTAGCCCACACTGGGTGAACCACGTAAATCTGTGTCTCTCTTGTATTGTGTGTCTTATGTGTTTTGTTTCTACATTTGTTTTATTTTATTGCTCCGCGGTCCTGTTTTTCTAACATCAACACTCCATATCTACAACCTGAGGGCCTCGAGACATAATCTCCTTAGTTATCCACAAAATGGGGATAACACACACCAAAATGTCTCACTTAAGTGTCGCATCTATTACACGCCTTAAGTGACACATTTGTTGTAAAGTTTCATATGCACCTTACTAAGTGTCGTGTGCTCTTTATCAAGTGTCGTATGCACCTTACTAAGTGTCCCATGCACTTTATTGAGTGTCACGACTTTGCCACCATGAAATAACATTTTTCACAATCCCTATTCGGTGTGGAGGAGAAATTTATCATATTAAGGTCAAAATACTATGTGCACATGTATTATTCATTTTTATGGAAAAAACGAAATTAATTTAGTGTGAGAATCCACCTCATATTTAATTTCCTAATCTCAAGGAGAAGTTGAGAATCTCATGGACTGTTGAGATATTTTCTCAAACCAATATCCTAATTTGATGGATCTTGAGAGAAGCATCTTTAAAGTGCATTCAAAAACTGGATTGGAAGCTTGGAGGAATGCTATCTCAGCAAGGTTGTAAGTTCCCATGTTTTCATTAATACAACTTGGAATATTTCCTTCATATTGTTGTTTTCACATGTTTGCCTATATAGATAGATATGTTCTTGTCTAATGATATATTGTAGAAGTAGAAGGTATTGTATTGTTCCTTGCAGACTCTCTTCATCTTGATCGCAGCTTGAACAACAAGAACAAAGACTGAAGAATAACGAGGACAATCGTCAGAAAAGGAGTATGTCGCACTTATTTCTTCTATCTTCTCTATCCATAGAAATTAATAATATATTTAAAGGAATGTTAGTGTCCATTTGTTTGTTTTTTGTCTTGGTCAATAGGGGTCTAGATATCCAAGGGAGATTTCACCTGTCCACAGAGGAAATATTCTGTAACATAAGGGTACGGAAGGTACGTGACAAAATTCGCCAAAAGTGGAAACAATGTCACCAACCCAACCTATCGACTCAAAAGGAAGTAATAGCAATGTGATCAACTCCATCTTAGGACCCGCAAGAAATGACAAATCCATAGAAGCAACACACAAAAGGGACTCTAACCAACAATGTCTAAGAGAATAAACCATTTTCCTCCCCTTACACTCCCTCCTTAGTGTTCACACCCTTAAAATAGAAATGACGCAAATAGGCTAAAGTGCTAGAAAGAGGAAGGGGTTAAGAGATCAATGAACACTAAGCAATCCCTCCAAGAAGAGGAAGAAAAAAATGTAGAAGAATTAGAAGACAAGGAGATACATGAACCAAAAATACCACTTCAAGACCATCATGAATGATATGGATTTATGAGTGGAACGAAAGGAATAACAGATTGAATACAATAACATAGAGATATGGAGAACAACAACAGATATCCAGTGAACAATAACTTCTATTGACTAAATAAAATAGGCTGAAACTGTAAAACAGCAGAACTAGAAACAACTTGCTCGAATGGTGGTAGCTATCTCTGAGAAGAGATGTGGCTTGCTACGCAGATCCGTCTGAGAAGACGATTACAATGAGGCTCCAGAGGCCTTTTTAACATTACTCATGAATTCCAAAACCCTAGACATCCAAAAACCTAACCCTAGGAGATGAAATGCCAAAAGTTATGTGGGCCCTGATGGGTAAGTCGGTACCTCAACTTCTCGGGGTCATAAATTTTACATACGACCTTTGTTTTAGGCACGTGATAGACTGTGGGAAAGGTATTTTCGAGAACTACACATTATGTTGTCAAACTCTGACTTTATCTACAATTTGAATGTGGGAAGCCAAAAAAACATTGTTTAGGGCCCCAAAACGGCCCTATAAGTACATAAAGATGTACTGATATGAAAACTTCTAAAATAATCCAATTGTATTAGCTAGGTGGCCACCAATATCCACCTAGAAGTTGTGTAGGGCTTTAGACAACCCAAAAGTTTAGAACCCACAATTACAAAGAATTACAGAAGAACGTGTTGAACTAAAAATTGTCAAGAGGAGCCAGTTGGAATAGGTGGGTGGCCACCAATATCCACCTGGATCAGTCTTCCCCCCTTAGGAAGCAATGGTATCCATTGTGTTGAGTGCCCCCATCAGGTGAGGAAAATTTTGTTTAATTTGGCCCCAGTTGAGGCACTTGCCTTGGTGTAGGAGTTGTCCTACCTTGACAACTCGATAAAGTTGGATCCTCTACTGGCAAGTGCCCTTGACCTATGTATCCACTATATGATTAGTGGATGCATGTTCCATACAGTTAGGGTTGAGATATGTTGGTGTCAATTGTTCTGCAATCTCTAAGGTGTCCAATAATAGTGGAAAATATGGTCGAAGGAGGTCCACATTGAATATTGGGTGCAAGCCAAGGAAGGGGGGATTGTTGATCTCAAAAGCATTGTCACCCATAGCCTTGGTGATAGTGTAAGGCCCATAGCAAAGTGGACAAAGCTTCCAATAGGGCCATGTAAGGCACTCTTTCTGCAAATGTAACCAGACCTTGTCTCCCACCTGAAACTTGTGCGATACCTGGTGTTGATCATGGTGTTGCTTGTACTTAGCATTGGATTTCTACAAAATATCATGGACCTGTTGGCGGATGTGTTGAATCTGCTCAATGAATCTGGTGGATTTTTCAGCCTCAGACTGAACATGGGAAGATTTCGCCTGTGTGGTTGCAAGAGGTAGTGCAACATCAATGGGACCCAAGGGTTGGAATCCCAACCCTACCTGAAATGGGCTATGGTCGGTGGAGCTATGGAGAGCCTTGTTGTAGCTATGATGAACATAGGGAAGACTCTCATCCCATGTATGTTGATGATTAGAGTTGTACATGCGTAGGATGTGCACAATCATTCGATTGACGACCTTTGTCTGGCCATCAGTTTAGGGGTGGAAAGTAATGGATTTAGTGAGCTTGGTGTTCAACAGTGATGAGAGACTCGACCAAAATGTGTTGAGGAACCTGTTGTCTCGATCTAAGGTGATGGTTTGTGGTATCCCAAAATGGACCCACACCCGTTTGAAGAAGAGCTTGGCAGTATATGTCGTTGTGATGCTCTTCTTGCAGGCTATGATAATGGCTATGTTCGAAAACCGATCAACCACCACAAATACACAATCATTGTCATGCTTAGTGGATGGAAGGCCAGACATGTAATCCATCGAGATGGATTCCCAAGGCCTCTCGAGATTAGGAAGAGGGGTGTATAAGCGTTGCTTCTTGATGGTTGGCTTGGTAATGGCACGTGCAGTGCAAGATATGATATACTTTCTAACGTCTTGTCAAAAAAATTTCCAATTAAAATGTTTATGTTGAACGACCACAGTTTTCTCCATGCCAAAATGTCCTGCCATCCGACTGTAGTGAGCCTCCAAAATCAGTTTTGTACGCTCACTTATGGGAACACAGAGGTGGCCCAGATGGCATAATAGTCCATCATGGATGTGAAAATCGGTGACATTCTCTCTTGTACCCAAAATTTGATAGGTGGTGGTGAATTCAAGGTCACACTGATAAAGTTGGGGCCACTCATATGCCTAATGCGCACAGGAATGGAGCACTATGTTGAGTAAAACAATGGGAGGGTGAATGAGGCAGTCAGCGACACAATTTGTCCTCCTTGTTTTATACTTGATGTTGAGATGGAACTGTTGTAGGTATGTGGACCACTTTTGATGGTGGTCATTCTACAGCTTCCCATGTGTTTGTATTAACTACATAGGCTTGTGATCAATGTTGATGATTGTCTCCTTTCCCAGAATGTAATGTTTCCATTGACGGTAGGCTTGCACAATGGAATACATTTCTTTGTCATAGGTGGGGTATTTCCGGACAGTATCTGAGAGTGTCTCACTATGGTATGCTATTGGATGACCATGCTGAGTGAGAACTGTGTCGACATCATAGTCGGAGGCATCAGTCTCAATCTCGAATGGTTCTTGCAGATCAGGTAAGGAGAGTACTAGATTTGAGAACAAGTGATGCTTCATATCATCAAATGCTTATTGTTGTGCCTTCCCCCATGTGAACTTTACCTTGCCACCGCCCTTGGTTACTTGGATGAAGGCCCATGCAATATGGGAGAATCCCAATGTGAACCTTCGGTAGAATTTGGCAAGTCCCAAGAAGCTCTAAAGCTCAGTTAGTGTGTTTGGGGATGGCCAGTCACGAATGACTTGGATATTAGCTGGATCCACATGTACCCCATGCTCATCAACAATGTAGCCCAAGTATTGGACCCTTTTCATTCCAGAGGAGAATTTTTCCAAGTTGTCATATAGCTTGTGTTGTCGCAGAGTGCCCAAAACCTGTTGAATATGCTTCATGTGCTCCTCCCAAGTTCTGTTGAAGATGAGGATGTCATCTAGATATACCACCACAAAAGAGTTGGTGAAGGGTCTCAATACATCATCCATCAATCTCATGAAATTTTTTAGTGCATTTGTTAAGCCAAAGGGCATGACCAGCCATTCGAAGAGACCTTCTTTAGATTTGAAAGTTATCTTCCATACATCAGTTGGTTCGATGGGAACCTGGTAGTAGCCAGACTTTAGGTCAATCTTGTTGAAGAAATTTTCCCCCTTGAGTTGGTCAAGAAGGTTTTCAATTCGGGGAATTGGGTATCGGTTCCTAACTATGATTTTGTTTAATGTTATGTAATCAATGCAGAGCCGCCAAGTCTCGTCTTTCTTCTGCACCAGCATAATCGGGTTTCCACAAGGGGAGGATTTGGGTCGGATGTGCCCCTTTTGAAGCATCTCTTGCATTTGGCACTTGATTTCATCATTTTCCATCAACGAGTGACGATCGACTTGTCCATTAGGCAGCAGGGCACTAGGGGTTAGATCAATTGGATGCTTGACTTGACAATGCGTCGATACCCCAGTGGGTGAGGAGAAGATGTCTTTGTACTCTTCCATGATCTCGTCCACTTGATTTTGTTGCAAAGAGAGGCTCTTTGTAGAGGTTACAAATGTGGTGGTGACCTTCTTCTTACTACGAGAACAGATCATAAAGAAGACAAACTTCTCGGTCTGTGAAATGACCTTACTGCATTGCTTAGAAAATATTAAATAAATAGCGGTAGGCGGTGCTACCTCTAGTATCATGTACAATTGTCTACCCAAAGTAATAATAACATTGTAGGGTCTAAACTCATACACAGCATGTTGCTTCCACAAATATGGTTTTCCTAAAAGAACATCATAAACTTCAAGGGGAGAAATATCACACAATACCTCGTCTTTGAAGGGCTTGATGTTGTAGGGCATACAACACTGTTGGTTGACGCGAAGATCTCATCCTTGGCAAATCCAGTCGATGGTGTAGGTTTGTGGGTGCAGTGTTATCAACAGGTCCAGTCACTTGACGACCTCTGCTGAAATTAGGTTCTTCTAACTGTTGTTATCGACAATGAAATGTAGCGGAGTTCCCTTTACCCACATTTGTGAGTGAAAGAGGCGTTCCACTCCCTCTAGTTCTTCTGGTTCACTTGGTTGGACTTTGGTGGTAGTGACAGTGGCACTGGGTTCAGCATCGATGATTCGCTTCCCACTTTACGGATTTGATTCGGAGTCAAAAACTGCCTCTGACTCGAAATCTTTCAGCTCGGCCACTAGTGACTGCTTGGAGCGACATTATTCAGTGTTGTGCCAAAGGATTTTATGGTATTCACACCATTTTCTCATGTCCTTCTTCGAATTCTCATTACCCTTCTTAGGTTTCGGCTTGGACTGGTTGTCCTGAGAGCGTCCATATTTGCTATGTCCCTTGTTTTGTGGGTTGGGGTCACCTTTGCCCAACTTCGGTTGTGAAGAGTTTTCAGATCCAAACTCTCGCCTCTTCTTCTTAAATTTTTTGCTCGATCTTGACAACATATCTATAAGCCACACCTAATGATGTGATGTCTAGAAACTCCATTTATGTTTGAATGTATCTATGCAGACAGTTGTCGTAATTGAACACCAGATGTCGTTTAGAGTCTTTGATACCCAATTTGGTGCGTAGGGTATGGAAAATATTGGTGAAATCTGGTACTGTCTGGTCCCTTTCCTGACGCAGCATGATCCATACATGGAAACCACAAATATTTCATATTCCTCTATGGCCCTTTGCTCAAAGTAAGTATCCCACCAGTCCTTAACATGGGGTATGGCCTTGAGGAGTGCAAAAGTAATCTTTTACCTATCGAAAAAATTATGGACCGAAAAATACCTTTCAAGCAGATTCAACCATTTATCTACAATATCCGCATTTATTTGTCCTTCAAATAATGGAATATCAAATTTTACTTGTACCTTGAAGGGGGTTTCATGGCCACTTGATGAAGATGTGTCTCCTGTGGGAAGTCGTCGAAGGATCTGTGCAAAGTTGTCGATCATTTCGTTCATTTTTCGTGCAAGGGATTCCTCGAACAACATTTTAAAAGGATCCCCTGCTCCATCATCTTTCTTCTCGTCCCCCATAGGTTGTTGTTGGGTTCGGCATGGCCAATATTTCAAAGTCTTGACTAGTTCAAGTCCCAACTTCTTGTACCCAAATCTTGTCGGGGACATGCACGAAGAAAAATAAATGAAGAGCAAACCGCTCTGATACCACTGATCCGAATTTATGAGTGGAATGAAAGGAATAACAGATTGAATACAATAACACAAATATACGGAGAACAACCACAGATATCCAGTGAACAATAACTTCTATTGAATAAATAAAATAGGTTGAAATTGTAAAACTGCAGAACTGGAAACAACTTGCTCGAATGGTGGTAATTATCTCTAAGAAGAGATGTGGCTTGCTACGTGCATCCGTCTGAGTAGAATGATTACAATGAGGTTCCAGATTCATTTTTAACATTACTCATGAATGCCAAAACCCTAGACATCCAAAAACCTAACCCTGTGAGATGAAACGCTAAAATTTATGTGAGCCCTGATGGGTAAGTTGGTACCTCAACTTCCCGTGGTCGTAACTTTTGCCTACGACCTTTGTTTTAGGCGCGTGGTAGCCCATTGGAAAGGTCTTTTCGAGAACTACACATTATGTCGTCAAAATCTGACTTTGTCTATAGTTTGACTATGGCAAGCCAAAAAAACATTGTTTAGGGCCCCAAAACGGCCCTAGAAGTACAAAAAGATGTACGAACATGAAAAGTTCCAAAATAAGCCAGTTGGATTAGGTGGGCGGCCACCAATCTCCACATAGAAGTTGTGCAGGGATTTAGACAGCCCTGAAAGTGTAGAACCCACAATTACAAAGAATTACATAAGAATGTTCTTAACTAAAAATTGTCAAGAGGAGCCAGTTGGAATAGGTGGGTGGCCACCAATATCTACCTGGATCAATGAAGAATGGACAAATGTTTCCAAGAAAAAAGAGAGCAAGTTGCCCCAACTTATATTTTATTTTAACATGTATTTCTCTATTTTCTATGCTATTAGTGTAGCAAAATCTATTCATGTAAAACGGGAAAAGAAAGAAACTTGGGTAGAAAAAGAAGAAATGTTGCATATAAATCCCCCTACCCTATAAGAGCAAGGGGATCTTCTTAGACAGACGATATATTTAATATTTTATGTACCTTTTCTATCGACAAGTAAAGTCGGGGATTTTCACTCAATACAATATAATCATTTCAATTATCAAAAAAAGGCTATAAAGATGAATTATTAATAGTTGTGATATTTCTATGCTATCTGAGGGATCATAAAATGTCAACTCGAGGGCCATAAGGGTGAATGAAAATGAAAACTAGGGATATATTATTGCTCAAATTTCATAGGTGAGGGCATGTTAGTTTCTATGGTCACTCAACTTAAACATGAATTATCAAGGTTTAAAAGCCAAGTTTTGTTTAATGACTTTGAAGAATGGGTGTTTAATGGTTTTTATCTTCATTTCTCTTACTTATCTAATTTTGAATTTTCTCTTTCGTAATTAATTAATGTGATAAGTGAAAGTTTTCAATGACAAGGTTGTCACAATTATATCTACGAAAGAAATCATGGTCACCAAGGAAGATAGAGCTAGGTTTGTTCAAGTATAAATAGACCTTACAAGATCAAATATAGGATATAGAATTTTCATTGACATTTAGTGTTTTCATTGTAATTATATATGTAGATTATCTCTCGAAACAATTCTTTAATGAAAGGAAAGATTCTAAATTAATTAAATCGGTGATTCAATTATTTGCATATTTGAGTTGTTATTGTCTTTGTAACTATGTTGTATTCTTGGTTTTCTCAGTGTTTGGTATTAGAAAGTATTATATTGGATCTATATCGCTTTAAAGTATTATATTGGATCCATATCAAGCATACTCTTTAGCTAATAATCATTCAATTCCATATTTATATCATTCTTGGGTGATTTGATTAGTATTAACATGAGAAACTAACTAATTCCTCTTTTGCGTTTGTATATTATCATTCATATTTGGATTTTTATAGTTTCTAGATGGTATCTTTTATATTTTGTTTTATTTCCTTTTATTTTTAACCAACACTCTAGATTTACTTTAACTAATTTACATTGTACATAGTGTATATAGTCGAATTTCCTTAAAGATAAAATATAAAGCACACAAAATATTGTTCATTTCATGGTAAATGTAGCCAATACCATAACTAGAGGGTATTCAATTCCATATTTATATAGTCGAATTTTCTTAAAGATAAGTATTATATTGGACCCATATCAAGCATACTCTTTAGCTAATAATCATTCAATTCCATATTTATATCATTCTTGCGTGATTTGATTAGTATTAATATGATAAACTAACTAATTCCTCTTTTGCGTTTGTATATTATCATTCATATTTGGAATTTTATAGTTTCTAGATGATATCTTTTATATTTTGTTTTATTTCCTTTTATTTTTAACCAACACTCTAGATTTAATTTAACTAATTTACATTGTACATAGTGTATATAGTCGAATTTCCTTAAAGATAAAATATAAAACACACAAAATATTGTTCATTTTATGGTAAATGTAGCCAATACCATAACTAGAGGGTAAGCAATATAGGACGACAACTTGTGAATAAGAGTTTTAGGCTCGCTTACCCTTCGTTGTCATACATTAAATCCCTTCCAATAAGTATTAAATGCAAACTATGTATGTTGAAACTAATGCACTTTAAGAGATGTGGAGCATTGTTTACGTTGCTTCATGTAAAAATTCAAGCATCGTATGATGATTCTTGAAAATAAACATCCATCCTCGTTGTGTTGTGGTCTATTGAGCACATCATCATCTGTAATGTGTCTTGTTGTATCATTTCCCATCTACTCCACTTGATTCTTGAAAATAAACATCCCTCCGTGGTCTATTGAACACATCATCATATGTAATGTGTCTTGTTGTATCATTTCTCATTTAATGTACTTGGGCCATAGAACATTAATGTGTCGTTACATCAAGAGGTGCATTCTACAACTTATTATGGGGAGATTGTCATTAGTGAGTGAGTGTAACATTACAATGGATTTTTGTCTATAAAAAATACTTTAACAATAATAATAATAAATAAATAAATAACAATAATAATAATGAAATATATATCATCCTAGATCCATCTTAACAATGATCAATCAAGCATTGAGAGCAAACAAATCCCTCAAGGTGTAAGTCTTTTCTCAGATAAGTTTGCACTCTAAACAATGTTTGTACTTTGAGAGATTTGATCCCTCTCAAAGTTTGATAGATCCAAGGTTAAGATGGATATTGGTTAGTTGTATTAAGAATATTAGTGCACCTATGTCAAATTAGCACATTAAGGTCGATTTTCCACAAAAACCTCCAGTGACCTTTCATCTCTACAAATGAAGAACTTTGAAAATTGCATATGCAAAATACTCATTTCCTAATAGCAATTACACATTATTTTAAAGGTCATTTCTTTCTATATTATACTTGTCCTTGAATGGTAATTTTCATATGATCTTAGTATCATTTTCTTGTGATGAATCTTGTCATTTTAACATTATAAAGGTTCATCATCAAATTTATAAATTGTAGTAACGTCTTTTTGAAAAAAATCAATTCTACACTCTAATTTTATTTTAAATCAACGATTCCATTTTATTTTCTTATTTTCATTTGATTTGAATTAAAATTTAATTTGTGATTCGTATACAAGATTTTATGAAATAAAAATCAAACATCCATGATTATATTTCCAACAAAAACACACTTAGAATGTTAGCAATATATTATCCAAGTTTGTTTAATATATGGAGTTTACAAATATTTCAATATTTCATCCAATATATATATAAATCTTCATCGAACCATTTGGAAATTAATCATGAAATTTACTAGCTGCCTTACTTTGAATATATTCATGCCTCAAATAATTAGATTGTACATGATGATTAATTTGAATGTTATAAGTTAACTAAATTAATCAGTTGATTAAAGTTATGATTAGGATGGTGTACATATAAATCCATGAAGTTTAACTAAGATTGAAAGCTTGTTAAAAAAATAATGTATCAAAATGCAAAGGAAACATTGTACTCATAAAAAAAAAAGTTGTTTTGAAATATAAGGTATAAGGAAATATTTTATTCATAAATGCATTCATCTAAATTATAAGTTTATTGAGTTGAGAATTTGATGAGTTTTATCATCACTTTTAATTCAAAAAATATCTAAATTGCAATATTTGATATAGAGAGAGATTCAAAACCATTTGGAAATGAATCATGAAGTTCACTAAGTTACATGCAAATACTTGATTAGAATAGTCACAAGGTTTAGCCATTTGGAAATGAATCATGAAGTTCACTAAGTTACATGCAAATACTTGATTAGAATAGTCACAAGGTTTAGCCATTTGGAAATGAATTATGAAGTTCACTAAGTTACATGCAAATACTTGATTAGAATAGTCACAAGGTTTATATCAAATGGTTTGACTTGATATGCAGAAGCCATATTCCTCAAGGAGGTCACAAGGTCAAACCCACCTAGGTCTCTTTTGCAAGTGTTTAGATTCTCTGAATTTACTGCTTTGAATATATACATGCATAAGTCAAAAAATTAGATGTAACATTATCAATAATGAATAAATTCAATGTTACAAGTTAACTAAATTAATAAGTTTATTATTATTATAGTTAGGGGGCACTCAAACTTAATATCTTAAATTCAATTAACATTTAAATTTAAAATTTCCAATCAAAAGTATAAGAAGATACATTACCCATTCACCATTAACAAAATGTGAGAAAGTTCTTAAAGGATTTCCCAAAGAAGTGTTCTATGAAAAAAACATCCTTGAATTCTAATAACATTTAATGGGCTACAATATTTTGCAAGTGTTTTGATCATCTGAATTTACTGCTTTAAATATATGCATGCATAAGTCAAAAAATTAGATGTAACATTATCAATAATGAATAAATTCAATGTTACAAGTTAACTAAATTAATAAGTTGATTATTATTATAGTTAGAGGGCACTCAATCTTAATCTCTTAAATTCAATTAAGATTTAAATTTAAAATTTCCAATCAAAAGTATAAGAAAATACTTTATTCATAAAAATAAATGTATCTAGATGATTAATACCAAATATTTCATATATATATATAAATGCATGTATCTATGATTGAGTAATCAAAATCATCTTTAAAAAGGTATGGAGATACTTTATTTATAAAAATGCATGTATATGTGGTGTGACATGTGCAAGGAGGTCGTCTATGACCTTGATGATCAAAAGGACATGGAGTTCGCATGGGGTCTAGGAAATGCTACAAATAATGAAGTTGAAGCGCTTGCAACTCTACAAGGCCTAATTGCTCTTAAAGAAAAAGGGGTTTAAAAGGCCACAATGCTTGGCGACTAAATGGTGATTCTACAATTTGTCTCCCATCAAACTCTTTCCACAAACCTAAAGTTATAAAAAAAAATTCAAAGAGCCATCTAGTGATAACTCAAGTTCTTCCACATCCTCTGAAGCCTAAACATAGAAGCAAATAGGAAGGCCAATTTCAGGGTTTGTTTGCAAAAAGGGTTTTTTGAAGGCAAAGGAGGGGTCGACCAACCATAGTGTTGGACTCCCCCTCCCATGGCATGTAATGAATTGTGATGAGGAAACCACCCCACAACACTTGTCTCTTAAGGAAAGGGAAATTAAGCAGTTTCATCACCTCCAAAGTAACATACATGCTACTCCAATAGGCACACTAATGAATAGTACGATGGCAACATCTCCTACTTGTGGGATTTCTCAAGTTTCCTATGGTTTATTGTTGGTCCTCTATGAATTCAATGCAAAGCTTGGCGAGAAGGATAAGAGAGCAGGATGGTCTCTACCATTTCTACAATTCTCTCCTTCCATCACAGGTAGGGTTTCTGATATTGATTGGTCCTTATCACCAAGATTAGAGGCAACCATGGTGCATTGTCATTTTCATAATAAGTGTTGTGTTCTTTATGATCTAAAGGGTTTGCAAAGAGGGCTCAAACAATGCAAAAGGGATGTTGTGTAAGCACACTGCAATGTGACCTATTCGACCCTATAATGGACTCAATGGAAAGAGGGTTTGAGAAGCAAATTCTGAAAATCTTAGAATCTAAGATCAATGTGTGATTGGGACTACAAACCACATTTGGGCCCCAACAAGTTGGCATCTCTACAATTTCCAGTAGGGTGCACAATGGCCCATCTCAACCTTCCATGAGTAATTTCATCCCTGCAACACTATGAAACCCTCAAGGGACTCATCCTTTGTTATTTCTAGGACCTCAACGAAGCATCCCACTACCCAACACACCCACTATGTGACCATGGACATTAACACCAACGAGTATTATTCTTGTTATTTAAAAGTTTGTATCTTACTGTTATATATATAATTTAATTATTATTATAAAAAATATATATACATGCATCTAAATGTATAATATTAATGCATTCTAAATGTATAAGATTGGTATAATCTAGTTCATCTAAAATTAGAAGAAAAAATAAAAGAGCATTTAAACTACATGAGTTAAGGTTCTCAAATAATTAAAAATTTAAATAACTCTTTATATTTATTTATTTTTGACAATGCACATACACAATCAATGGATTTTCAATGGGTCACATATGTAGCATGCGTTGAAAGGGATCAAATTTCTAAAGGTGCAAACATTTAACCTTTCCTCATGTTTTGCACTCTAAAAAAGATTTCCTTTAACATTTTTTCATATTTTGCAATCTAAAAAATATTTGCACCTGGAAAGATTTGATTTGATTTCTCTTAAAAACTTGATAGATCAAGAATTAAGATAAATCTATATTACATATTTATTATGAAGTCCAACAACTTGTATTTTTATTTTTTTATTATTTTAATATTTTATATTACATTAACATCTCTCATACATACTAACATGCACCCTATACATAGTATCATGCACCCTCTCAACTCAATTAAGTTTACTCCTAATTTGAACACCATTGAATAGGACTTTTATCTTCAACTTGTATGTAATATTGATTATTTGTTTAGATTTTTAAAGGAAAAAACATTTTCCATCAATGTGGAGTTACTGGAGTGAAGCTTGAGAATCTTCATTAGTTAATTAATGGCTTTGATATTAGATACAAATTATTGACTGATTAGTTAATCAATGCATTATATTTTCACTTGGTTGATTAATAAATGATTGATATTTGAAGACACGTTTTCAATGGATTGGTTAATTAATGCAATATATTTGCATCGTGCAGAGGAATTTCTTCCCAAGACCATTTATGTTACTTTGGCAGGCAATACTTCCATTTTCTCGCACAGCTTCGAAATAACCAAGCGTGCTTATAATTCGCAAATGTTGCCTCCGAGATGGTCAAATTATAGCATTTTGTAAAGGCGGATATTTAAGTAGAATTAACTTCCTTAAGGAATTTAGAAGCATATGCAAACACGGAATCAAACAGATCGAGTTTTGGCGGTTTGTTAAGCACCACAAAGAATCGGGTAGCCACTCCATATGGGCAGGGCAGACGTAGATATTTCAAGGAGAGCATATGACAGAGTTCTTCTGGCGAAGTTTAGAGATATTTAAGTTTGGTATATAATTCCCCACCATGTTTTCGATGTGCTTCCGCTGCCCAATCGACTTCGGAAACTTTAAAAGTGCAGCATAAATATTCAACACCCACAATCCTAGAGGTGCTTCATCTATATGAAAGATAGGCTACGATAGTTTTCATCTACAAAATCCTTCAAACATGTTGGACACCCATGTGTTGCTATATTAATAACAATAACGTCCGATACAATAGAGCAAGAATAAACACAGAACTAGGTTTAGCTTTAAGCTGATATTCGGTTGCCAAGATGATTTCAATTTGTTTCCCCCACATCGCCTCCTCATTCTTCATCGTTATCCAGGAAGGCAGACAAGAGTAGGACACTTATACCAGTGTAGCCACATTATATTTGGTGACTTAACCCTCCTCAATATCCTTTCTAGAAGACTATCTTCGGTATCAAGAAGTCGTTACTTCACGAAAGGATACAGTGTAGTGTTGATCAGCTTTCGCACACGTTTCCGAACACTTCATCCCTCCAACTTTTGAACCAGGATAATTCTCAGTGTTGAATGTCATGGTCATCAATGATGCAAGGGACCGTCGTAATATCGTTGTAGCTAAGGTTTGAACATGGAACATGGGTTATTAGCCAAACAACCCATCTCAGCCGCCACTAGGCACAGCACAACCCAACAGGTGTTAGTACTTGTTCATTCTTTCAAAAAAACCAAACAATTAAAAAAAACATAGCAGCCAAATTTTGCTTTTTGCTTCAGTTGAATGAAGGAACTTCAAAGACGTTGATATAGATAAAAGTTTTTGCTTAGGTAAAGGCAATGCAGCATTATTCCCAATACTATTTCATGATGCTCCATATCTCACCCGAAATCCCTGAGTTGATCATGCATTTTATCCTAATCACTCATTCGAGACAGGCACTTGTTGTGACATCTCTAAGCTGATCATGCATTTTATCCTATTTACTCTTTCCACCTCCACACTCCGAAATCTCCAAGTTGATCAACCATTTTATCGTATTTACTCTTTCCACCTCCACACAAGCACTTGTTCTATAAATTTACAAGCCCCACCAAACCCTTCCAACCTGATCCGTCCCATATTCGTATGGCCATATAGTAGGTAATTATCTAAGTATATTTGTTATTATTCTCTCTCTCCCGCGCGTGGATCATAATTGAATTTAAGTGTATTATGAATCTCATTCAGAAGTCTTATTTGGCAAACTTTATCCAATTGGTCTTCCCAGTAAGATTAGTCATTCTTTCTGCAAAGAAGTGCCCCAAACACTTTCAAAAAATAAGGCAAGCATGCCCTTAAAAACTCATCTACAAAATATTTGAATCATGGCAGTGATCAAGGCCAGCAAAAAGCATACAAGCATAAAAGTTAATGGAATTTGGGAGTGTTGTAAATTGAGCGGCCTGTTAGCTTATAGATGGACAACTCTACTATTCCTGAGCTTGTGAGAACATCCTTGTAGCGAGATGTAATCAAAATTAAGCCATCAGAACAAAGGACATCCTTCATTGGTAAAAACGCAACCAGCCGGTCAGCATGATCTACATCATCTAGAATCATTAGAGCGTGAGAAGATTAAAGATATCTTCTGCCTCCTGAGCATTTATATGCCTTCGTCAACGATATCTATTTGCACATCCGACTGAGTCAAGCCCTTGAGAAGTTTGTTCTATAAGGAATTTAAATATCTTCTACCTGCCAAGATCGTAACTCTCCCGAGTCATGAAAAAGGTCCTCTGCATGGGATTTAAATATCTTCTACCTGCCGAAATCGAAACTCTCTTAAGTTTTCTCTGAATGGAATTTAAATATTTCTACCTGCCGAATTCAGAACTCTTTCTATTGAAGAATTTTTTTGGCTAGCGTTGTCTTTCCTATTCCACCAATCCCACAATCCCTAAAACCTATGCTTTCCCACTCTTGCTGCTGTAATGACACCGTCTTTTCAAATCCTTCTACTCTTTCATCTAGACAAGTTGGATACGTGGCCACACTCCATGTTGTTTGTCTGATCTTTTTAGGTAGCATCGCACAACCTTAGTCACTGGAAATTCACAACAAAACATTAGGTGTATATCAATAGAACTTAGATTACTATATGCACAAGTAGAGAGTGGTAGCCCCTTACAGGTTTCAAGCTCAAAACCACATGTCATGGTGTTTGAGGATTGTATGTGCAGTTCTCTTCATCAATACTCAAGGGTTCGACCATACTATCCATATTTGCCTGTCCATCGAAGCTTGGAAGGCTTCACATTATAAAACACAGGAATAATTGTAGCCCCGGACTTCAATATAAATAGGAGCTCATCTAGACACCGTTTTAATTCTGCATACTTAGGAGCTCATATTTG